>BMAO01017523.1:0-20547 GCA_019973975.1 Trichonephila clavata
CTACCTCCCGCATAACAATTATTACATTTGCATTGCCGCTTGCTCTAGCCTCGTGCACAAGCTTCACTCTCTCGCGCTACCGAAGCCAGTTAAAGTCATAAGCTATAGTCATTGTTTGTAGAACAGTACGATTTGTATTGACTCATTGTAATAAACTAAAATACGATTAATGACCACCTTATTAATTAATCACAACATCACTGTCAGAAACACTCCCAAGTTATGCTATATATAAAAAGAGAGAGACGGAAAGTAACTCATTCGCTCACTCATCGAGATATCTCCGAAACTATGACACAAACTTAAAATTTGGCAGACATGCGTCTTGTTAAGTAGAGATATCTTCTAAGAACGGGTTTTGTGGAAATTCGACTGTCAAGGGGAGTTGAGAGGGTGTTATAGATCAGAATTTCTCCACTTTTTGGAACTATCAAATCTTCTTACAGGAAATTTGGCAAATACGTTTCTTTTATTGAGAAGAGATACGTTAAAAACAGGTTTTGATGAAACTGAACTCTGAGGAGGGGCTGCAAGGGCTTAAAGGATAAATACGCTTCGTTTTAGAAATTCAGTCCAATCATTTTTAAATCAAGAAGCGAGGTCTATAAGAATGATTTTGAATACAATCGAAAACTTAATGCTTAGATTTAAATATTAAAAAAATTAAAAAACAAACAAACAATGTATAGCCATAGAACATCATGAAATATCCAGTGAAGTGGGAGATAAACAGCAAGTTCTAGATAATTGAAGGTACAGTTAAAATCGTTTAACATGAAACTGAGGGGACTGAAATATTTTTTCGTGTTAAAAGTTATTGCAAATAAGAACTTATATTCAACAAAATTAGTTTATTAGAGTACATTTTATTTACACAGATATGTATATATGTGTGTATTTAATAAAAATCATTGAAACAAAAAAAAAACATTCCCAAGAACTTAATGAAATTTAATTCAAAAATTTTCAAGTTTTTTTTGAAAAAACATTTATATTGAGTTTTTGGGAAATAATCTGTTATTTTTTGCATTATCTTTTTTAGCAATCAAATTGTTTGATGCTATCCATTTTGATATTGCATTTCAATATTGGAGAATGTGCATCTAAATAACTGATGATGTTCCTAATTTCGGATGACGTGGGAACAGAAGCTGCATTATTCATTTCATTTTCGCCCTCGGAATCTGCATCAATGATATTTTTGAGCTTTGAACAAACTCCAAAATGCTTTTGTCTGCCATAGTTGGGGCTTTACACATATTATCATCATATACTGCAACGAATTCTTTCGATGATACAGTAGAACAGCGCAAGAATACTAGAAAAATAATGCGAAACCAGCTCGCTTTCATTCCACACCACTCTTAAATCTCTGGTGTTTTCTGTATTTTGTTTAATTCTCAGAAAGAAAAATCTTTTCGTGCCAAGTAGTTTTCGTTTCGTTGTTAAGAGAAGAAAAAGCATGAAAATAGCTTATTCCGTGTTAACTGATATTCCATCTTAAGCGTTTTCGCGTTAAACGTACTTTACTCTATATTGTGATTCTCTAAAATACATATAAAGTAAAACACAAAATCAAATTTTAGAAGAACTGTATATACATATATATACAGTCGACTCTCGCTAATTCAAACCTTCGATAATACGAATTCTCGCTAATTCGAAGCATATCTCAGCCCTTAGAAAAGCACTTGATATTTCGAACTAAAACAATACGTTTTGGTTCACTCAATATTTTCGAAGTAAAATCTGGGCCAGCCAGAATTATAACACGCGATAATTTGAATTGATCTAATAAAACTCTCAACAATTCAAACACTCACTATCTTGTAGAGTTCTGTAGCAAACAGGTTGGAGTGTGCATGTTCTGAGTTGTATTGTCTCTGCTTGTTTCCCCTGTAAATGTAGCTCCTTTGATGGCCATCGGAGTTGATTCCGGTAACTGGCAGATGCAAAAGTGTCACTATACAGACCTCGAAACTTTTCCTTCAAATTCATATTGATGCAGACGTTTTCCAAGCGTCATTTATTCAAGAAAAATCTTTTTGACAAAATTAGAATACCATAAAACAAAAGATAACAGATTTTTTCGTCAAAAAAATCAATTATGTATGTATGTATTTTTTAAAATATATTAAGGTATTTTTTTTTTAATTCAGGACTTTTAACTTCTATTTAATATTTATGCTGTGTATAATATGTACTTTTTAAAAATACTTTAAAATAATTGTATACATATGTACATTTGTTGTTTTATTACATAGTTTCAAATTTAAATGTGTTAGGAAAAAAATTTCTCTTCGTGCATTTGGGAGTGTTTTCCTACCCTCTTGATAATTCTAACTCTTGATAATTTGAAGTTTTTCATTGGTCCCTTAAACTTCGAACTATTGAGAGTCGACTGTATATATATTTTAAACCAAGTACAAAAACTTCATAAGAACTAAAGGAACGTTTCACGTGTGTTTTAAAAACTTTTTTTCTGATCGAAGTTCATTGGACTAATATTGCGAAATGTTTTAGTATCTTAAAGCAATGGATGCATGCAAGAAGAACATAGTCACGAAAAAAAAAAACGGATCGCTTGATTACTCATCCGTTTATAAAAGGAGAGCAATGTCCAGTTATAATGATGTTTTATTTCGGAACCAGTTGTCATTACGCCTAACAAACTTCCGAGACTTCCAAGAATGTTCTAGCGCTTCCACGATGACTCATTCAGTGATTGAATTTCTAACTTTCAGAAATCTGAGTTTAAATCTTTTGTTAAATTGTAAAGTAACGTTTGAGTAACTTCTACGATAGCTTATATGAGATAATCTAATCTTAAAATACCAATCTTAATCTAATCTTTAATTTAGAAAAATGTAATAATTTGTTCAGTTTATAGTTCGCTCAAGTGATAAGTAAACGTAATCATGAAAACGTATTGTTGGTTGAAAAAGAAATGTGGTAAAAATTAGTGATACTTTAACATTATATTGCATATATACTGCATTAGCATTTGGTTATAAGAGAAATTCAATTAAATAAATAAGGTGGGAGAAAAGAAAATATAAAAAAAGAAGGAACTATGTGACATTCTCTTTTTTTTTTAACACGCTTTTATAAATTTCACTAGTATGCAACGGAATCTTAGAACTCGATTTTTACCCACTTTAAAAGGTCAGATTAATTCGAAATTTTGCACACTTGTCAAAGATAGATGACAATACAATAATTTCATAATTTTGTTCCATTGTCCTGATCAGGATCCAGAAGAATAAAGATTTCCAGATTTGGCGACTAATTCCTTATACCATTTCCAGATTTGGCGACTTATTCCAAATTTAGCAACTAAAAGATTAAGGTGCATTTTCTAAAAGCGAATACACTTGTGGTTAATACAAATAAAACAAACAAAAAAAAGTGTTCTTTATGTGAAAAAGTGGAGGGTGAGTGCGTCAGCAGTTTCTTACCATAATATAAAAAATTGACAGTTTTTCCGAAAATGGAAAAAAAAAAAAAAGACTCAGCATGTGAAAAAAAAAATTTATATTCTAATTGCTAAATATTTTTTATTTTTATAAAGAAATACGTTTAGAAGTGATGATGGGAATTAACATTATAGCAATATGTTTAAAAGGTGATAATATGATTGACACTTCATGTTTCTTCTTAACACACTTTTATTAGTTTGACCTGTATCTATAGAGACGGAATCTTTGAAATATAACGATACGGGACTCACATCCGAGGCCCCGTAAATGGAGAGAATAAATACATTTCAGACCCATGAATTAATATCCATTGAAGAACGAGACTAATTCCAGCAGCCACTTAATTTCCGCCACAAAATATAAAGTGAAGGATAAATTTAACAATGAATAAGCGGTAGTTTAAAAAAAAACACGCTTTTATTGTAGATCGCGAACTAAAAAATTAAAAAAATTTTTTAAAAAAAAACCTAAAAAACACGCTTTTATAGTGAATCGAACTAAAAAAATAAAAAAAAATTCTTAATATAAGAATAAAATGATTAACGAGAAAATAAATATCATTGGGGGTAAAAAGCGAGGCGTGCTTTGTGCTACATTTTTACACCAACTCATCATTTTAGAATAGAACTAGTAAAAAATTATAACAATTAATGTAGAGCACTTCAAGCTCTTACCCCAATGACATTAATTTTCTCACTAATCATTTTATTCTCATATTAAGGATTATTCCTGTTACGTTTTTAAAAGAAGCAACATGAAAGATTTTCATGAAAATTATCTTTATTTTGATGTAACTTAGAATTGATTTTATCAACAACGGTTACACAGATGTCCCCTAGGTTTATACACTAGTAACAAAAAACAATATAATAAATTGGAAAGAAATGCCTTTTTTTTTCTCATAACCATAATATTTAGCAGCATTATATATTACTAGCTGCTCCCCGCCTGCTTCTCTGAGTATTTCATTATGTTGTAAGACACTGTATTTAGAATTTAAGTTATTGAAATTCATGTCCTAGCACTAAGTTTTCTAATTAACAGAAAAACATCCTTATGACCCTCGCCTTTTTATGTAAAGAAGATTGTACTTGAGCTTCTAAAGCAAGAGTGCATTTATAAGTTTTCTTTGCCAAAACCTCCCTCTTACTCGATTTCTACAAAAAAACCCCCTATTTTTTAGCAGATATCTGCTCAGTAAAAGAAAACAATTATCAAATTTGAAGTCTGCAAGTGTAATACTTCAAAAAAATTGGAATTTTATTTAATCTATAACACCCCCGTGAACGTCCAAAACCTCTATTGGGAGGCAATTTCCGTAAAATTCGTTCATTCTACCCAACGAAAGAAACATGCTTGCTAAATTTCTAGTTCGTGGGTTTTAATAGCTCGAAAATGGGAATTTTTGTCTGCAACGCCCCCTTAACCTCTTTGAGAGCCAATGTCTTGAAAACCTGTTCTTTGTGTGGATCTCCACTCTTCAAAAGGGACATGCATGCCAATTTTCAAGTATGAATATCAAATAATTTTGGAGATATCATAATGAGTCGGCCACTTCTCTCTTTTATATAGAGAGATTTTGTGAGTGAGTGAGTGAATATTAACGTCACACTGTTCAGCTACACGAAAGCTTTTGGAGAGCAGACCTCGTAATTTTTGAATCGTGGTCAAGTGATGAGGACGACACCTGAGCTGGCACCCCCTCTCCTAACTATCACACCACGCCACACCAACGGGAGGATGTTTAGCTCTCGACAGATTAAACGTGCATCGCCCTCCTACACGGTGGGTCTTTTGTGGTTCTGGGCTCGAACTCATGACATGCCAGCCACGATTCTGATACCTTGACCACTAGGTTACCGCGGCCACTAGAGAGATTTTGTAAAAATTTATGTTCGGTATGTACCTATATTGTTCAGTTTACTATACATTAATAGAACATACATTTGTTTCAAAGTCAGAAAACGTTTCAAAATGCAATGAATATTTTTTTGAAATGTTTCTCATTTCAAAGATCTATTTTTTATTTTAACGAAAGATTAAAATACGAATTTTCAGCTTGAATAATACCTATCGTTGCGTTCAATTTTAAAGTCAAAATTAGCTTAAAATCTGGTACATTAAGTAATAAAATATATTTTTTGGTAGTACTCGTGATGCTCAAAAATGTAATAAGTTTTTTTATAATAATAAACTAAATAAAAAAAGTTTTTATTTTCAAAAAAAAACAAAAACATGTTTATTTACTTGAAAAGTAAAGAAGAATGAATATTACGTATATAAAATATTTCAGTTTGATAATTTAAATCTTTAATAAATTTTGAATGTTCGTACAAACCGAAAATACTGCTGGAGCAATATATTTAACTAAATTATTCACTATTTTTATATTTTTAAAATAACCATTACAATTTGAGAATTTTTGGTAATTTCTTTTAAAATAATTTTTGTACGATGGCATTTTGTAATAGTAAATTTTTATGAAATTAATGACACAAAATAATTTGGCATCACACACACTATTGGCGGACGGACCTCGTAATTCGGAACTGGATTCAAGTGACAAGAGGCGACACCTGAATCCCCACTTTCCTAATATTCACAACTCTCTAAAGGAGATCTATTTAGAATCGCAAAATTGTATCAAGCTTTATGTGAGACATTAATTAAAAGCACAAATAATTCAGCACGAAGTGTTGCTGTTGGGAAGGATTGATAAGGTTTTTCTTTTTTTGACAAAAGCTTGAAATAAAAGTCCCAGAGCAATTTTCATAAATTAAACTAACTTTTTTTGTGTATAATCTTTCCAACGACTTATCAATAAATTTTATCTTAATAAAACGACACACAAATATTAAGTAGAATACACAATTAATTATCTCAAAAATCTTTCTTTTTTTTTCAAAATCAATAAATTTCTAAAGACAAAATGAGCTTTTTTTGTTTTTGATGAGATACAGGAGACCACTTCATACTTACATAACAAATTATTTTCTATTTTTCCTTAGCTCAAGCTTAATTGCAAGCAACAATTGTTTTCGAAATATTTATGTAACGCAAACATGGTTTATGATTTAAATTGTTTTTTTAAAAGAAAAAATTTTGTCTTTGAGGAAAAATAGAGTGATTTATGTTTATGGTGTTTATGGAAATAAACTCGAAGGCAAATAATCACATACTATACTGTTCGAATTAATAGGGACAAACGGGAAGAAAAACGATTTTTCTAAAACCTTAGCTTTTAATTATTACATACCTTAAGTAGTAACTCTATATTGTAGTAAACTCTATATTGTACGAAATATATCCTCCTGAAGTAGAAATGACCTCTTCAACTCGTCTTGGTATTGAGTTCACTAGAGCAGCGCACTTGTCCTTAACTTCATCATCAGGGAACCATTTTTGTTATAGCACTTTTTATCATTTGTTCTGTTGTCGTGCAACTCATCTTAGCTACACGATTCTTGAGAATATAACATAAATTCTCAATAAAATTTAGGTTTGGTGAATTAACAGGCCAATGCGGCACTTTTTATTTTATTTTCCCGCATAAAAGTCTGGACCAATATCGAATTGTGACAAGAAGCCAAATCATGTTGAAATGTTACATCAAATGATTCCTTGAATGCAATAATTCTCTACTGCGTACTATTTATATGTATTTGACAGAATTCATCATGGCTTTAAGAAGAACTAAACTTCTAGTGGCCATTCGTTGTGAAAAAATCCCAAAACATTTGTTTAGAAGGGTGTTTTACAGTCTGTTGCGTATGATCTGGTAGCAGAGTTTCATCTTCACTTCGTCTTGCATCTGATTTGCATCTCTGCAAAGATAAATGTGTTTCATCACTCAAAATCACCTTCTTCTAGTCGTTAACAGTTCAGGATCGGTAATTTTTTGGTCCATGCTAAACGTTGTTTCACCTTTTTTCTGAACTGGAAGTTGCTTTTCCTCGATCTTGTTGCCTTACGGCTCACTTTCAGAAGCCTTTTCCGTATAGTTGAGGGACTCACTTCAACACTAAAATCCAATAAACCCTTCGAAGTTCATTGCTTATCTTTCTTAGACTTATTGGGTAGAATGAACGAATTTTACGGAAATTGCCTCCCAATAGAGGTTTTTGGACGTTTACGGGGGTGTTATAGATAAATAAAATTCCAATTTTTGAAGTATTACACTTGCAGACTTCAAATTTGATAATTGTTTCTTTTACTGAGCAGATATCTGCTAAAAATAGGTTTTTTTTTTGTAGAAATCGAGTAAGAGGGAGGTTTTGGCAAAGAAAACTATAAATGCACTCTTGCTTTAGAAGCTCAAGTACAATCTTCTTTACATAAAAAGGCGAGGGTCATAAGGATGTTTTTCTGTTAATTAGAAAACTTAGTGCTAGGACATGAATTTCAATAACTTAAATTCTAAATACAGTGTCTTACAAAATAATGAAATACTCAGATAAGCAGGCGGGGAACAGCTAGTAATAGCTAAATGCTGCTAAATATTATGGTTATGAGAAAAAAAGGCATTTCTTTCCAATTTATTATATTGTTTTTGTTACTAGTGTATAACCTAGGGGACATCTGTGTAACCGTTGTTGATAAAATCAATTCTAAGTTACATCAAAATAAAGATAATTTTCATGAAAATCTTTCATGTTGCTTCTTTTAAAACGTAACAGGAATAATCCTTATTAGAATTTTATCAGTTCTTGGAGTAGCTTTCTGTTTGAGCCTAAATTTTCCTTTTCTTTTCGGAGACAATGTTCCGGAATCTTGAAATGTTCTTAAAAATTTTAAAACACTTGAAGTACCCACACCAACTACCGTAGCTATATCTCTCACCGTCGTAGAAGTGTGTTCATTAAGAGTGACATTTTTAGTTCGCTTCCTTTAGGAATATCCACATCAGGACAAGTAAAAGTAATACGTGTTACAAGGAATGCAAAATTGTAATTATCAGCTGCTTCACTGAAAGGCTCACAACTGAACAATCGATTCACCAAAACCAATCAAACGAGTAATTTATAGTCAAGATCGATCAATCACATTACCTCTAGGCAGATATAATCAATTTAAGGGTGTTAGGGACTTCACTGATAATCATATATCAACTCAGACAAGGGGTAAAAAATGCTTGTCCCAATTAATTCGAATAGTATAGTACAAGTTACTCTTAGTATAAAATAATTTAATCCTTCCATTTACAAAAATTAGTAATTGTAACTTAAAAAAATTACACGCAAACATTTAGAGTAGCATTTCATGACAGAATGAAGGAAATATTTTCATACTTTTATTGGTATGAACTTATTGTATTGACTTAGAAAGAGATGACATTAATTTTTGTATTGATTTCTCTATCGCACGTATTGCGCAAAAACTTTATTTTATTAAAGATAGTTTATTAAAGAATAACAACATCGGTTGGACAGATTTTTTTTTGACTGGTCTTAAATGATATTTACAGAAATTTGAAAAAAATATATATGCCGATGTTTATAATAAAAAATTAATTTAATCTGGTAAAATTGTTAAAAAACTGTTTTAAACATTGATAAATTTTTGCAAGAGAATTGAACTCGAAGGCGCTTTAAATCTATCTGAACGTGTAATACATTTTGTGGATGTAATGGGCCAAATTTATGTGACGTCATAGTCACATGATAAATGCAATCACGTGTTTCCAGCCAATAAGTTCATGCGTTTCGCTGTTGCCAACGTTTGCTTCTTGAGGATTCTTTCAATTAAGAGTATATATCTTTCAACAATAATAACACAGTTGGATAAACAAAACGCACTCGATTTAAAAGTACAAGTGTAGTATATATGTAGTGCCAGCTGCTATTTCCAAGCCACTCCACTACTTGTACTGCACATGTCTAGAACGCTCTCGATGTTTTGGGAGCCTGACATTTGTTAGAGTCACAAGAGTACGACGCCATGACACAAGAAATGACGAACGAGGAATCTAACAACAAACTATTGAGAACTGTTTGAAGACAATTTGTGGACTTTGAAGACGTAAAACGCTTTCCCTGAAATGACGATCTGTAAATATTATGTAAATAGTTATGAACAATTAAACTTAAAATTAACTAAAAACGAATTATTCTGTTGTTGAAAAGCCATCACTGACCAGCGCCCCTTATATATATACGTGTGTGTGTATGTGTATTTTTTAATTTTCAAAAACTTTTTGAAGAACTTTAACATTTGAACATCTTTACCTAATTATCCGATCTACAATTTTATCTAAATTTTATAGGTGGAATAACAAATACAAGTCTAATGTCTGCTTGTTTTAAATTCAGTGGAGAACACGTGGCCGTCATGAATTTCGCCCATTAGTTGTTAAATACAAGCTTAAAAACCACTGTGACTTTTGGGAAAATTGACGGGCAGCGTGAGAGTCAAGAAATTAAATAATTGATTTATTTGGTCCACACAGCTAGGTACAGTATATATAGGTAAAGCTTGTTACAAGTTATTTAAAAAAAAATTATACTCCCATTCAACAGAATATGTTATTAGTGAAGGTAGGAGGCAAACACAACCGTTCTCTCTAGTGTTTCAAAGCGGATTGACTCTCCACACACTTGAGGAGGAGGCGGTAACACCGAAAACATCTCGAATAACACACGGGGTTCCGACTCGCAAGAAGTGTTGTTTTCTAACGGCCATCAGTTGTCGAATGATGTCAGATGAAAAGACTTAAGAGTGCACGTGTGGACATAAACGGCGTAATGCTATCCATATAGGGAGACCAATTTTTCAATTACGAGATGGAAAACATTACACGTCAAAGCTTAAGTCACATAATTGATGGTTTATTAATGTTGCACTTTGAATCAGCACGAAGGCCGAATCTCACAATATCTCTTAATCGGAACCGAATCAATTAAAGAAAACAACTGATCAACACTCCACTATCAAAACCATATCACTCGAAAGAAAACAAAGTCATTATAGATTCAGCCAACATCGGCTCCTCTACACTGCGGATCTTCAGTGGCATCAGGATTCGAACAAACGACTCGATAGAAGGTCTTAAGTTCATAACTATGACACTCCGGCCACTAGGCAACCCTACCTCAAAGGGGCCGTTTTCACAGTCACAGACTCGGGACCGGCGTGTTATGAGTGAGCCCCAACGCCACTCAAGAAACGTGACGCTTAATCTGTCAAGGCTCAAAATCCCTCGTTGGCGAAATGTAAAAGTTCTGAGAGGGGTGGTGCCAGCTCAGGTATCGACTCCGTCACTTGACTGAGGTTCAAATTTAAGAGATTCTAAGCCAAGAGCTCTTTTGTTGTTTTTTAGCGCGACGTTAATAGGCATTTATTCACGCACAGCGGTCTCTTTAATCATACGAATATTTTCAGTTTCGTCAGCATTGTTGCTATGGTAACGTATTAGTAATAACTCAAGCTATCGGATATTAATTTATAATTAATTCGGGGGAAAACGTTTTGAGGATTCTCAAAATTTTTTAAAATTTCTTTAAAAAAATCAATGAACTTTATACTTATATTAAAATCATTTACAGTTTTAAAACTACCCAAAAATACGACACAAATTTTTTATACGTTATTTTTTTTATTATAAAAAACAAATAATCTTTTCTTGACCGATAACCTATATGGTATCATATTTGCAACACGCACAAGTTCGCACGTTCTTTTCTTACAAAACCTTGAGCAAAATGGATTCGATGACATCTACTATAAATAAAAGATTCAGATAATCCAAAACGGATCACAAAAAAGCTCTTCACGGGGTGTTTTTTTGGAATGCTTTGGAAGGTTATGATATGTGAGATACGATAGATATTTGATATTGCGCTCTAGTCTTTCTTCGACTTGACTATTCACTCTCACCTTGACTTTCGGATTTACAATGGAAGCTAATGAACTACTCTAATTTGACCTGAATTCGTTATCGCCAGCCTTGGGATGTCGTTGAGAACTTCATTATGTTTATTCAATATGTTTTTTGAACTTTATTTGCAAGCGAATATAATTCGATGCTAAATTATTAGTTTTTTTTGTTTGGTTTTAACGTTTATTATATAAAAACTGAATGAATTAAATTTTTAAATCAATCACAATATAATAAGAAATACTAAAATATATTAACATGCATAAAAGTTTTTTTAACACCCTTTTATAAGCTTCACTGGTATGTAACGAAATTTTTTTTAACTCAATTCTTTTAACCACTTTAAAAGGTCAGATTAATCCGAAATTTTGCTCACTTGTCCAAGAACGGTGACAATACAATGATTTAATAATTTTGCTCCATTGTCCTGATCAGGATTATCAAGATTAACGATTTCCCATTTTCAGATCCCAACCCGCATCTAGCGACTAATTTCAGATCACATTGTCAGATTTGACGACGAAAAGAAAAGTTACAACTTAGTTCGATTAACTATAAAAGAGTGTTTTTTTTTGGTTTTTGTAAACTATAATTTATTTAGTTTAAAGAAAAATATTTTGAATTTCTAACTTATGAGAAATTATCAGCAAAAAATTCTTTTAAAGACTGAATTTCTAAGGTACATTGAGCAGTTAAAAATGTCAATGTTGTTGTTAATGCCACCTGACTGCATAGTTAGATCGAGGCCCATGAAATTCATAAAGGCATCAGGCTAGATTGCATGCCTGCCGTTAGCCGTAGATTTGAACATCATGGAGGTGACAATGCGATTTGGCTCGGTTCCACCCCAATTTTGAGAGCGAACACCCTGGGAGTGGTCAGGAGCATTCCACCTCCCTTCTCCTTCCACCAATCTCACGAGAGATTGCGGCTCGACGACTGTTTAGAATACCACCATGTCGCGAAGGCACTATACATTTACAAACAGCCATGCCTCCGGGATACGAATCTTGCCCTACGGCACAGCAGTCAGCGTCGCTAACCACTATACCGGATGGGCGACGCCGTTAAAAATAGAAGTATGCAATACCCATTCGCATGCTTTATTAGCGACCATACATCCACTCCTTTCACGGTCACGTTAGCCTAGTGGTCATGGTCACAGATTTGTGGCTTGAGTGCCATGTATTCGAGCCCCAGTGCCACTGATGACCAGCCGTGTAGAGGAGATGATGTACGTTGTTTATCGAAGCTCAATGTCCTCCCTTTGGTGTGATGTGCTCTATGGAAGGAAAAAAACCACAATCTCAACTTTAAATAATTATTAACATACAATATATGGAACCATTCTTAGTGTTCTTTCAAGTTAGAGTAAAAACCAGATGATACCCTATTTTAATCAAGATCATCATATAAATCTGATTTGGAGCATGTTTGTGTAAAACCCTTCTGTCAAAGAATCCAGAATACACACTTTAATGCAAGTTTAAAAACTGATTTTTTTGAAGGAAATTGAATAAAACAATAACTGTTTATGCCTTAAGAAAATTCCTACAGAGTCAAAGGCCTCTAATTTTTCTGCAAGCAAACGAATAACTAACTTTAATTGGCTAAAATATTTTTCTTGTAAGAGTTCATTAAGAAGAAATTGATCTTGAATCTTCTTTTAAACAGAGAACGTATCTGTAATATAAGAATTTATCACTTATCTTCGTTTAAATTAGCATCACAAGGATTCAATATAAAATATTTACTCTTTGTGCAATAACATATTGAATAGTTTTTATATTTTGAATTGTATAACCTTCGAATAAATGCATTAATATAAACTCGGAAATTAAAGACCACAAGGGTTCTATTTCTTAAGAATGCATGATTTCGTAGAATACAGTGAATCATTCAATAATTGAAACGAAAATATTTTTCACGCAACAAGTAAATAAAATCATTGCCCTCTCTTTGTTAGGTGCCTCGTATCCAAGAGCTACTTTCTTGCATTTAGATATGATGAGTGGAGTCTCGGAAACGTCTTAAGGTATGGGCCAACTGAGCCGGTCAAGGGCCTCGTCTCGTTCTTGATTCGGGATCAATAATATAATGATCCGAGTTATTTTACTCCTGGGCTCCGAAAAACTGGAAATTTCGAACTACCGTATTTATTCGAATCTAAGCCGCTCCACAAATTCTCAAAATGTTTTTGTGAAAAAAACGTTGTCATCGATTCTGCGCTGTACCTCTAGTTTTTTACTCGATTTTGAAAAAAAAAAAATAAAAAAAATAATGTGCTTTAAAAGGTTTATCAATATCCGATACTAAAGAAATTTTAAAGAGAAATAATAATAAGTTAAGGTATCCGACTGGTTGCGAAAGTTTTTTTTTTTTTTTGGGAAAAAGGAGATATGGGGATTTTTTTATTTTTAGATTTGTTTAGTGCATTTTAAGAAAAGTGTGCTAAAATTAAGAGAAAAGGAAATTATTATTACTAAAATGGGAAAAAATAGGTAAAAATTGACAAAAAATAGCATAAACGCGGTCCGTTCTGTACCAAAGGTTTATGAACAAATTTTCATTTTTTCAATTCTGATGTGTTGTTATGTTATTAATTTTTGAAATGACCTTCAGGATACGAGATATATTAACTTTTACAAAAACTAGAGCTCTTTATCTTAGTTATTATATGAAAATGCTTAAAAAACAGTGATTATATTCACATAAAGGAATGTAAATTTCGTAATAAAACAGTGATTAATATATCTGAAGGTTAAAACACTTCTACTATTATAAAAAACATACAAAAAAATTTCAGTTAATTATTTTCAAAACTTTTTGTGCAATCGCTATTCCCGTTTGAACATTTAAAAAAAAACACATTTCGAGTAAAACGTGTTTTAAAGTATGACATATATATATATATCTTGGTTAAAGTAGTGGCATCTGCTTTTACTAAAACACTTATAGTTATTGTTCTAGTGAACGGAAAATAATAAACTTAGTATTTTTATAAAGTTAATAAGATGGCCCATAAAATAAAATCATAAAATAAGCTGTCAATTTTTGGCAAAATTCACAATTTTAGGGTAGTCGGATACCTTAATAATTGATTTATTTGACAAGTATTAAAAAAAAAGTTTTCAAGTACACACATGAACCTATAATTACTCTAATCGTCAGGATCATGTTTTGAAAAGGGTTTGTTACTCCCATGGACACAGCTAATTGGTGCCGACCGCCGCACATTGGTCAGTTTTCCGATCTGGCGCAGGGAAACCCCAAAAATGTAATTGCGCGAAATAAAAAACAACCCGCAATTTAAGGTCCTTTTGAGTTCCCTAGCCATGTGTTAAACTTTTTTGTCAGTACGTGAACGGAAATTTTCAACAATCATCGCATATATCGGGTTTGTTCTTTCTACAAGAAACACTTGCGAGCCTCATTTTCCAGTCGGAAGTTCAATTGTTTTGTCTGAAAAAGATTTTGCAGATTTTAGCTGATTTTTTTTGAAACTGCATGCCATGTATAAGTACTTTCTTGATTTAACTTCAAATTAGGTTCAAATTCGATTAAAAGTTATAAAAACGTAACATTTAGCACAGCATGTAACTCCTACTAACGTACGTTGGTTTTTTTCGTTTAATGGACTGGAACTTTTAGGATTGACACGTATTGATCACTGTAACACTTAAGTCACATAGAGAAGATATATACCTTTAATTTATACCAAATTTAGCTGCTACTTTCTGCAACTCCCATTGTTATGATTTTTTCAGTGTTGGCCGATGGTATTACTCGGCGTGCCTGATTCGATGTGTGGAAGAAAGAGCAAGATCACAAACGTAAAACTAATACTGTTTTGGGTTTTGTTATGACTTCAACGGCTGTGATAAAAATGAGAGCAAGCTGCAATTTTAATGTAGAAAAATTGTTAAAATTTCCCCTCGTTTATGGAGGAAAAATTAATGAGGTACCGTAGAAATGAAAAGTTCTTCTCCAAGTTGAATGATGCGTGGTTGTCGAGGAAAATCAACCCCAGGTCGATCCTTAAAATCATTCGGGGAATCCATGGCAAAGAGGGAAAGAGTACGTCCTCTTCTTGCTTCAGCAAGCAAGTAAGAACTAGCATTTGCAACAAGAATGTCGATGCAAGCAGCTGGAGAAAGAGATGCTGCCTTAATTTTGAAACAAGTGACTACTTGCTCACCTAGATGTGCTACTGACATGAAGAAATTATTAGCTCGGCAGCCAGAATCGGCCAAAAAATGATTCCTAACCAAGCCTTGGCTCTTTATGTCGACACCAAAATGTCAAAAGGCCAATAAAATAGAATAAAAGGAAGCAGCAAAGAGTTCCACGCTGATATTTACCCCAAATATAATAAGCTTATAGAGTCTAAAATTAACTGTTATCCTCCTGGTATCGTCATTGATGAAATATCAGCAGAGGCTCCAATGCAAGCGCTTGTTTACCACTCCTTATGCAGATTAGCCAAAGCTCAGGAAGATGTTTTAAAACAAATTGATACCCAAAATAGCATTATATCACTAAATACGAGATATAAAACTAATGCATGCTAGACATCTGAAGGTTTACCAGGGTAATAATTCTGTATAATTTTAGTTTTCATCATTTGTTTTTCATAAAAATATAATATTTCGATATTATGTGAAGCAAAAAACTTTAAATGTGGGAGATATTAGGCTTTTGGTTGAATTTTAGCATATATATCATTTCAATATTTTTTATTCTCCAAAATTAACTAAGATTTTGTAAAACTGATTCCTAATGATGTTTAAAACATCCTTAGAAATATTACAAAAAATTAATTAACACAGAAAAAATAAAATTTTCAAATTTTTTTTTTAAAAAAAATTAAATTTGTAAAATTTTGTGAATAATATGTGCAAAATTTTATCTCGTATGATTTTCTAAAATAGAAACGTTATATGAAATGCTATAATTTGTAAGTACATAAATAAAAAAAAATGCTTGAAGGGTGGCGAGTCCTTTTAAACACTACGTGTTAACCTTTATTGTATATGTACATTATGTTTGATTGTATTTGTTTAAATATGTTAAAATTTAATTTTTTTAACATGCCGCTTTATTTCTTGTACATATTCTCCCATGTGTCAAATTACTGCTTCTGTTAATATCCTTAGATCCTTATTTAAAAACTAGTTCCCCTCAGCGATCATTTATTCTTGATCAAATTCAAACTTGACGTAAATTAGTTAAGACCCTATTCACCTTATTTCTTGGTAAAAAACAAAAGAGAATAACCAATTTACATTAATTACTACGATTTTTGATCATTAGATATAATTATGAAGACTTCAAAGCTATAAAATAATTTCCGTGCGCCAGATCAGGAACCTGACCACTGTGCGGCGTCGCCATTTTCCCACTAGATGTCGTTTTCTGTGCCATTCAAATGCATTAGTTATGCAACATTTTTTAAAAGAATGTAAAAAATTATTAAAGAATGTTGAACATTTACAAGCAAAAATTATATCATTTTGTTTCCGCCATTGAAGTATATTTGTTTTTCATCCGTGTCAAATTTTCATTGGCTGCTGTTTTGTTTCTTTTTTTCCCCTGCAGATAAAATTGCCTCCTCTTTCTTACTCGCGTCATAGTGAACTCGTCATGATGTTATTATAAACATCTTTGATGTAGAAATGATTTAAAAAAAGCGTATACAAAAAAAAAAAAATCCTAAATACGAGCAGACAACGATGTTTAGGATAAACTGAAATACTGGAGATAAAATGCGGAATGAGAGAGAAAAGACATCAATGCAAGGGGTCAGAATGAACGGCTACATTTTGCTTTTTGAAAGGGATTGAAATTCAATTTCCCCCACCCAACAAATTATTTATCTTCAATTCTTAACCGCGCCCAACTTTTAGTAGCATTAACACTGGAAAAATGGTGTGGCTTAGATTCAAGTAAATATGGGGTATACAAACTGGCAATAATGACAAGACTATAATTTTGTAAGGCCATCGTTTGTGTCTAGACCTAGGCTTGAAATCGAGCACTCGAGTGCTCGATTTCAATTCTATAATTTCTTACTAGTTCTATTCCAAAATGCAGAGTTAGTGTAAAAATATGGTACAAAGCCTCCTCGCTTTTACCACAATGACTTAATCATTTTATTCTTATATTAAGAATTAGTTTTACTTTTACTAGTTCAATTCACTTTTAAAGAGCGTTTTTAAATTTTTCTAAAAATATAATTTATTTTGAACTATGGTCAAGCCACTGAGTTCTGAATGAAGTGTCTTATTTCAATTGCCAGGATGACTCTTGAATATTAAAAACACTCAAGTCCTTTGTACACAGTTTTGAAATAAAGAAAACAAAAGAGGCACTTCGAAACATCGCCGTCTTTCTCTTTTTTTTCTGACTATTTACTCAATTGTGATAAAAGAAACTGATTCTTACGTAATAATTTGCTCGATTGTTTCATCAATTTTCTTAGTAAAAAGAATGACGGGATGGGGGGGGGGACTGAAGTGTCATCCTTTGTTACTTGACCATGGCTGAAAAGTGTAAGGAAGGTGTATTCGCAATAGCCCTCGTATTTTTTTAATGCAATATTGACCAATCAAATACCTTTTCTTAAGGTATCCAACTACCCTAAAATTGTGGATATTGACAAAAAGTGAAAATTTTTATGACTTTATTTTATAGACCAACTTATTAGCTTTATAAAATATCAAGTTTATTATTTTCCGTTCACTAGAACAAAACTACAAGTGTTTTAGCAGAAGCAGATGTCATTACTTAAGCAAGATGTAATACTTTCAAACGCGTTTTACTAGAAATGTGTTTGTTTTTTTGAAAATGCAGCGATCGCTCAAAAAGTTTTGAAAATATTAACTGAATTTTTTTGTGCATATTTTGTATAATAAAAGAAGTGT
Source organism: Trichonephila clavata (assembly GCA_019973975.1). Classification (NCBI taxonomy): domain Eukaryota; kingdom Metazoa; phylum Arthropoda; class Arachnida; order Araneae; family Nephilidae; genus Trichonephila; species Trichonephila clavata. The sequence goes on from BMAO01017523.1 coordinate 18,276, forward strand.
TTTAACCTTCAGATTTATCAATCACTGTTTTATTACAATATATATAGACCATTATGTGAATATAATCGCCGTTATTTTAAGCAATTTCATGTAACAACTAAGATAAAGTGCTCTAGATTTGTAAAAATTAAAATATCTCTTATCCTGAAGGTCATTTAAAAAAGAATAATATAGAAACACATCAGAATTGAAAAATTGAAAATTTGTTGATAATTTGTTGGTACAGAACTAGCCACGTTTATGTTACTTTTTATACATTTTTATCCATTTCCCCCCATTTTAGTAATAATAATATCTTTTTCTCTTCTTAATTTTAGCTTATTTTTCTTAAAATGTTCTAAGCAAATCCCCAAATCTCCATTTTTTTAAAAAAAAGTTTCCCAAGTAATCGGATACCTTAAATGTACGTCCTTAGAATCAGCTCATTTAGGGAGAGTAATGTGCGGACATAACGTTTTTCAATGTTTCAGGATCCATGGATTTCATCTTTAAAGCGCTATTTGATCATAAAAGGTTCATATACATGTGTATTGGCACAGATATTTTCTTTAATTTTTTAAAAATAATTGGGGTATTTTTAATAAAATTGTTACTTTGTTACATTGTGTAGATTTTATGCTTGTAAAATTTTTTAAAACAACAAGACGAAAAATTAATGTCATTTCCTTTATCACCAAAATAAAACGATTGGTAAGCTTTATGTGATGTTATGTTAAGTGCAATTTTGTTACACATGTTAAATACCGTATGTTCTGGCGTAAACGCGAATTTTGAAAATCAAAATTTATGGGTGTATGTTGTACGCCGGGTAGAAAAGTGATAGTTTAAGATAAGCCGTAAAAATAGATTTCTACTTATATATATAAATAGTGTTTATTTAAAAGAAATGACAATTTACTTTCATTATACCGGACAAAATGAAAAGTTCGTCATATCATCATCACGCGCGCGAACTCTTTTTTTATCTTCACACACACACACACACACACACACACACACACACACACACCAACACACCACACACACACACACACACACTATCACTGTTACTCTGATCTATAAGTAAAAAATCATCTTCTTTCCATCTAGATTTTTAGATTTCATCATTTTTTAAAATGCGTTTTTATTATGTCAAGTTTAATTTCTGTAAGCTTTATTACCCGCTTATAAAATAAAACCTTTTCTCAATACATGAGACATGCCTGCACTCTCATACGTGCACTGCAACAATATATTCCCCTCCAAGAAGACTTAAACCACACCATTCTTTCTATTCGATATCTGAGGACATACTGAATAAGTACAATACAAATACGAATATCCCTCTCCGGCCTTTTAGCATTAGAGAGAGTTTTCCTCAATCCAGCCTTCCAACTTTAAATTTACCAATTAAATTTTCCAGAGAAAAAGACCGATGCCCTTCCTGCTGCCTTTTGAGCCTATGCTCTTGAAACTGAAGGAGGATTTTCGTACTCGGTACCTTCCGTTCCGAAAGCACACACCCTACTCCTAGGCCAAAATGATCACTTCAGTCCAGAAGCAGTTAGCGCCTTATATAGAAACCACCACCATACACTTCCCTACCAGTGAGTGCATAAGGTGAACGAATGATGTCATTGTTATGACCAGCGTGTGAGCTATTGCGTCACTATGCGAGGGTTGAAGTTTGCTTCATGAGTGAGACGACTTGTTGATTGTGTCATGTGTAAGACGGCTTTGGTTGCATTTTCGGTGGATAGTTGGCGCTATGATTGCTGCGTGAAGTTCCACAGGGTCACCATAGAAGGAGATTTGTTCTCGGTTCCTTCCGTTCCGAAAGCACACACCCTACCCCTAGGCCAAAATGATCACTTCAGTCCAGAAGCAATTAGCGTCTTATATAGGAACCACCGCCACAAAACCATTATATCTTTATACCCAAAGGATATGTGGTTTAACGTTTATACTGATGGTTCTGTCTCGGGTGATGGCTCAGCTGGAACTGGCTTCTATTTGAAAACCTTTTGAAGGCTCTTTAGCAGCAGGCTTGGATGCTACAAACTTTTATACAGAGATAGAGGTTGTGAGGCAAGAAATATGTCATCTGACTAATTTATTTACTTCTCATAGACGAGCTGTTTTCCTTGTGTATTCTCAGTCTGCGATCCTCCCTCTCTGCTCCTTACGCAATAGCAACTCAATAGAGGTGGAGGAGTTGAGAAAAAACAATTCATGAACTCATCATTGTTGATTGGACTGTCGTCTTTCATTGGATCTCTAGCAATTACGGCAT
>BMAO01017524.1:0-21745 GCA_019973975.1 Trichonephila clavata
AGAATAAAAATAGCAATTTGTAAGGTTCTAATCCTGGAATTAAGGATACATCTCTAAATGTTAAAATTGCTTATAAAATTTCTTATATTATTAATTGTCAGTTAATTTACTTATGTAAAATGTTTTAAGTGTACTGTTTTTAAAAGACGAAATAATCAGTAATGCACACACATCTTTGCAATGACTGAATTGAAAGATGTAGCTACGGATGACAATTTCCCATTTATAAATATATGCGAATATGCATTTAAAGGATGTAATACTAAAGAAACGGAAAAATGAAAATCAAATCTGAGTAGAAAATGGGAAGAAACGCTTTCGCATTTAACACATTTAAGAAAAATATATTTCCTTATTAAAATTATTGATTGAAAGTGTATTATGTGATTCCGACAAAAATGCTGAAGTGTGAGAGTATTATTTTATTCTTAGTGTAAGTTGTAATGATGAGATTTGATTTATGCCCAAAAAATTCATTCAACAGAAAAGTATAAATTTAAGGATTAAAATTTGCATAAATTAAAAGTATTAAAATCTCTTTAATGTTATTTTAAATTAAAAATATAATTAAATGCAGAAAGCCCAGTTTTATTGTACAAACTTCTTCATCGTATATATAACAGAGGTTCCCAAACTTCGTTGTCTCATAGACCCTTGCATGTTTTTCCGGTTTCGGGTAGACCCCTGCCTACCTAATATTAAATTTTTGCAAATTTATCAACTTAAATATCTTTTTGATAATTGGTGCTACTACTTTCAAAAAATTAAATTTTTAACTGTAATGAAGTATAGTTCTGCGTTTAAAACTTAAGAAGCGCATATAATGAATTATAGTTAAAACAAAATAACTGAACAAATGCTTTTAAAGAGAAGGATGAATCTGGTGTTTCAATAACAAATTTTCAATATTTAATATCAATCTTGTCAGGTTTAACCCTAACCTTCCTTTTTCGTAAGTGCCTACTTCTTTCTTTCTTTTCCTTTCTTTTTTTTTTTTTTCGTTTTGAGATTGGCAAACTCAGTGAAACTCCCTCTCACAAGGAAAAACACATTTAAAAACTTTCTCATGATATTCCATATTTTGTGACAAATATCAGGTATGTTTTTTTAAAGCCAAAATTACTGACATCCGTTTCTATAAGATCTTCATTAGGACCTATTCTAATAAGTTCCTATTGCAATATGACACTTTTTTTTTCAAAGCGACTATTTGAAATCATTGTCTACTGCTGTATTACAAAAAAAAAAAAAAAAAAAAAAAAACAATCTCAAACTTAGTTTCAAAATCTGAGTAAGGGCATTTAAATGTTAAACGTAGGTTAAAATGTCCTGAAAACTGTGACAAATATAAAAAATTCGTGACGTTCAATATTATACTTCTTTAGCTTAATTTTGGAAAAAAATGCTGAAATATTCCTTGTATTAATAAAATTTATGTTATCACCTAGTATGGTAGTCAACTTTTATGTTGTTAAACTAACCTCACTAAATTTAGTAAACGTTAAATTGGTAAAATCTAGTTCCCACTGGATCAAATTTTTTTAAAGAATAACGTCATGATCTGGTTTAATGAGAACCACGATCATAGACCCCCCATTTACACCTCATGAGCCCCCAAATTATTTTTTTACTCGCGTGGAACTCTTGCAGGTCGTCATAGACCCCTGGGAGTGCATATAGATACCTTTGGGAATCATTGGTATATAATGATACTACATTTATTCTCATTTTGCTTTTTAAAAAAAATGATCACTTTTACTTTTTTACCTCATAATTTTTTTTAAAAAAAAAGAAAGAAAAAAACAGGAAAATCGGTTTGCGTTTTCTTAGTCTGATATTCAACAATGATTACAGATTACTTCTGTCTTGATCAAATCGTAATACCAAAATCAAAATGTTTTTTTTTTTTTTTTAGTTTTAAAAAGTAATAGAAGAAAAATATTAATTTTCTTTTGCTTATTAAAAATATTTTTCAACTTTTAACTCGTCATTTCTTTAAATCTTTATTTTTTATCCTTTATTTGCTTGTTACTATGATTCAACAAATTGGATGGTTTCTGTTCGCCGTGATGTGGATCCAACGTTCATCACACAATTTTCTCCCAAGGCAACAGCTATGAATGAGAAATCTCCCCTTTTTCCAACAACACAGAAACCGAAAAAGCAATAAAATCGTCCCCAACAAAAGCGCTTGTAGACCTCCCGTATCTTAAAGGGGGGAAGGCATAAAATTGTGGTGCATTTTCGAAGTAGTTCGCAAAAGTACACAGGAACCGTTTCGCTACCGCCAGCTTTGAAAAAGTAGACCGCTTTTGAATGAGTTTCAATTAGATCCTCAACCACCCAGAGTGTTAATGGTCATAGCAAAACCAAGCCGAACTTGAAACTGTCGCCTTTGAAGTTGGAAAGGTAGATTGCTGTCAGAAGGATGAAGCGTAATTCTCGGAATAAAGGCACGTGAGCCTTTTGTATGCCCAGTCAAAATTTCAGCATCTATTACATTGGGCATCAGTTTCCGAATAATCAAACGCGTTCCATTACACAGTCCTGCAGATGGATTTAAGTTCCTGAGCAACATAATCACGGCTCCTACTTGCAAATTAAGTATGTGTGGTGGCATTCCAGAAGGAGTTATTCCGTTGATGAAATCCAGTTGAAAATTGTTCTGTTCTTCTTGATCTTCAGAAATAATGCTGTCTGCGCTGAAATATGTAACAATCTGGCCTGGAAATCTTGCTAAAACTTGTTCGTTGATTTTCAGAGAATCCTCATTCTTGGGGCATAAAATAGCCTTTCCCGACAGATTTTCCATATCAAAAACAGATGATCCAAAAATGGTTGACAGTCGGTGACTTCTCTGTTCTTCCGTTTCCTCCGCTCTTCTCTCCTGGTCACGTTGTGCCATGGCTGCCAATCGGTGACTTCTCTGTTCTTCCGTTTCCTCCGCTCTTCTCTCCTGGTCACGTTGTGCCATGGCTGCCAATCGGTGACTTCTCTGTTCTTCCGTTTCCTCCGCTCTTCTCTCCTGGGCACGTTGTGCCATGGCTGCCAATCGGTGACTTCTCTGTTCTTCCGTTTCCTCCGCTCTTCTCTCCTGGTAACGTTGTACCATGGCAGCCAATCGGTGTCTTCTCTGTTCCTCCGATTACTCCGCTCTTCTATCCTGGTCACGTTGTACCATGGCAACCAATCGATGACTTCTCTGTTCTTCCGATTCCTCCGCTCTTCTATCCTGGTCACGTTGTACCATGGCAGCCAATCGGTGACTTTTCTGTTCTTCCGATTCCTCCGCTCTTCTATCCTGGTCACGTTGTACCATGGCAGCCAATCGGTGACTTCTCTGTTCTTCAGTTTCCTCCGCTCTTCTCTCCTGGTCACGTTGTGCCATGGCTGCCAATCGGTGACTTCTTTCTCCTTCAGTTTCAGTGGCTCTTCTTTTGCCTTCTCTAATTGCCTGCCTTCTACGGGCAGCATCACCTGTAATGCTTCTTTTCCGTTTAGGCATTGCAGATGAAAAACAATCAAAACAAAGCGGGGGGAAAAAACTATTTAAAACTTTAGAGCTAGACCTGATTTACAAATTGAATTAATACGATGCAATGATTTTCAACATTAAAACATGCTAAATAAATTACTACAAAATAAAGTTTCAAGCACCTATTTTTACTTTTAAGAAAGACATATACAAAAACAATTTAAAGTTTATCACTGATCTAATATTATGCAAATAAATACGTTACGTTTGAAGAATTACTTTGAAAATCTACAACAAAATTAAAATAGAAACAATCAAACAAAGTAAAAATATTAATTAAAACTTAACAGCTTAACTTTTAAAAAAGACACATACAAAATGAATTTAAAGTTTTGCACTATACTCTACAAATAAATACGTTAGGTTTGAGTAATTCCTTTGAAAATCGACAACTAAACTAAAACAGAAACAATCAAACAAAGTAAAAATATTAATTAAAACTTAAAAAGAGAGTACTTATCTTTTTTTCTTTGTCCAAGAAATGCTAAAAAATGTTTTAGCTTTTTTTTCTTTGCCCAGAGAAATTCAAAAATATTTTAGAAATGGCGGTAAGCAGCCAGATTCACGATTGTCACATAACGATATTCACATAACGATTGAAAAATTTCGATTCACGATTACATTTAAATGTATTGTAAAAAATTTATTGATTTTTGATATTTTAAAAAAAAAATTAATAATAAAGAATATATAATATGAACATAGGTTTTTTTTTTTTTTTGCCTAAGGAATTTATGTCTATTTAACAGACTATTTCCGGGGGGAAAAAATTAAAAACAGAAAAAAACCTTTTTCAAGGGGAAAAAAAAAATACGGATATAATTTCGGGTTCATGGGTTTCTGGGAACCCTCAGACCCTTATCTGGCTAGAAAAAGTTCTGTATAGGTCTTGGTTAAGTTGCATTTTCATGCTGGATAGTATGGAGCTTAGCAATTGGATGAGTGGCGATCAGGCCGGTAGGCGGGGCTTCGAGGCGATGATCTTTGGCGGCTCGGTTTTGGAATCTGGTGGAAGAGAGAGTGTCTTCCAATTTGGATGTAGTAGTGATGAGGATATTGGCTCAAAAAAGGCTGCCCATGGGTTGTCTGAGTGTGTGTAATGATGTGTGGCAACGCAATGTCCAGTAGGAGAAAAAATTTAAGACAAGTATGAAAAAAACGACCGGCGGGTTTCTACGAGGAGGACATCATCCTTCACATTGACCGCGCATGGCAGTGCTGCAGTTATAGTCTTGAGTGTAGCGGGAGCTCTCAGCACTCCGCCACCAGACAATTAACCAATGCTTGGCTAAATGTAAAATCGCCTATTTTAAATTATTTTAAAAAATCATTACCTTTATTTTAAGGGCGTAATTTTTACGTTAATGCTCTCAAACATCACCAACTATTTGCAAAAATAACGTACTTTGAAATAAAAAATGTACAAATTACTACTTTTTAATTTATTTCTCAGAAAAAAACATAAGTTTACGAAAATCACAAAATGTTTTTTAAAATCCGTAATTTTGAAGCAATTTTTTCAGTCTTCGTATATGTTACGGATAATATTACTGTACACACGGAAAAAAGGTTTTGTGAGATTATCTTCATAAATGACGAAGTTATTCAATGTGAAGTAAAAATTAAGACTACTTTTTAAAAATTCTATAAAAAAAAAGTTTTGGGAATTTTATTTTTTAAATGAATGGATCTAAAAGAGAAAAGCTTGAAGTTAATTAGTGTAGAATATCGATTTAATAACACGAAAAGTAATTCATACTCAACGATTTAGAAATAATTTTCATAAAAACGCATCAGTTTTAACACTATTTTAAAAAATTCGAAAAAAATAGAAAATATCGTTATTTTACAAAAAAAATTACACCATGTTGTGGCGAAATAAATGATCTTTCCGATTCTGTAATTATTTTTTGTCTCATTTCGACACCGAAAATCGGATGACAATTTTAATATGGTGGAAAACGTAAGATTACCGCTCGGCCGAAACGGAAGGGAAGTTCCGCCAAGTAAGAAACCGGCAGGAGTAAAACAATTCGGCGTTTTAAGGTTTTTAATTAATATCTTTTTAACTAATTACAATATCGGAATATAAATAGGCAATACGGCTTCCCCGGAAAATTCCCGATCTTTTGGTACCTTCCGCGACTTTCTGCGTGGTGCTGTTCGTGAGAAGATAGACGCACATAGATAGATAGATAGATAGATAGATACGTTTGTTTACCTTCGAATTTTAATAGTGTAAGACTAGCTTTCATGGCCCGGCGTTGCACGGGCTTTCTCTACTTTTAGAAAAATTTTCCGTTCTCTTCACAAAATCAGCATGACCAATATTCTTTTTCGAAGTAACTTTGGCTTCTATGTTTTTTCCTCTCCTCTAAGCCCGGCGTTGCACGGGCTTATACCGAGGGTATAACTTAATCCCCATGTTAATTTCCTCCTTTTATTCTAACGCCAACACTTTAGTGTGGGTCTGACGCGTACGATGTGAGTGCGTGTCATGGCTTTGTTGCTTAACATTTTCCCTTCTCTTCGCAAATTCTCGATCCTAGTACCACTGAAGACCCGCCGTGTAGGGGTGAAATGCACTTAAATTATGTCGAGAGCTCAAACGTCCTCCCGTTGGTGTGGTGTGGTAGTTATGAGAGGAGGGTGCCAGCTCAGGTGTCGTCCGCGTCACTTGACCATGATTCAAAATTACGCGGACCGTCCCCAAAAAGCCTCGTGTTGCTGAACAGTGGGACGTTAAAATTCACTGAACGTCACAAATTCAGCACTTCCAATATTATTTTCCGAAATTACTTTGATTTCTTTGTTTCTTTCCTCTCCGCAACCCTCGAATAGGCAAACAGTGCGAATTTAAAAATCACCTACTCACTTTCCAATTATTTCGTTTTACCGAGTGAATAACTTCATCCCCATGGAAATTTCGTGTTTTCCTCAGGCCGATAGTACTTGTGTGTGTGTGTGTGTATGCGCGCGATGTGAGTGATTTCTTTAACTATGTCATAAAAACTCCCTTTTTCGAAATTTGTTCTTGCGTTGGTGTGATGTGGTAATTCTAAAAGATGGGTGAATGCTCAGGTGTCGTCCTCGTCACTTGAGCATGGTTGAAAATTTCGAAGTCCGTCACCAAACATTTTCGAATAGGCAAACAGGGTGAATTTTAAATCATCCACTCACTTTCCAATTCTTTTGTTACAATTTTTTATTTCCCGGAAACGAAAATGTAGTCTTTTTAAAAATAGTTGTATGCTGAAAAAAAGACAGAAAGTATAAATTTTTAAAATTATAAAATTTCACTACTATTTTAGTTCTTGGAGTAAAATTGTGAGGATTTTTTTAAATATTCGACTCGGGGGAAAAAAGTTTCATGCAATTACCTTTATAAAAGAAAAAATTATTAAATGATTGATTAAAGTATTGTGTTTTATTAAAATTTGTTCCAAAAAGTTTTTGGCTTTTTTTTTAAAATCGCTGATTCTAAAAGTTTTAAATTGAAAATTTCGAAGTCCGTCGCCAAAAAACTCTGGAGTAGGTGAACAGGGCGACTTTTTAAAAATCCCTCACTCACATTTGAATAACGGAAAAAATATTGCAACAGCAAGTTTACCTTGGCCCCTGAGCGTTAAACAGAGGGGGGAAAAAATAATAATGATTCTCGCGCATGCGCAAAGCCTTTAGAATGTCTTTTAAAGTTTTCATTATTTTTGAGGGCTCAATTTTTAATTGAAAATTCCAAGTTTTCACATATTGATTGGAAACAACAATAATTTTTGAAGAAAAAAGGTTACAAAAATAGTGCTTATATTATTTCTCACAAAAACTATATTTTACGAAAATCACAAAAAAAAAATCTTTAAAATCCGTAATTTTTAAGCGAAATCGACACACGGGAAAAAATTTAATGCAATTTTTTTTTTCAATGAAGGAATTATTAAATGATTGATTTAAGTATTTTGAGTGTTTTATTACAATTCGTTCAAAAAAGTTTTCGGCTTTTTATTTTTTAAATCACTGATTCAGAAAGTTTTAAAAATCATTTTTATATAAACGCAACGATATTGATTCATATGAGAAAAAATCATAAAATATGCAAAACAGCATTATTTTGTAAAAAAAAAAGTTGTTTTTTTTCTATAAAATTCTTTAAAGAAAGATAGTTTTTTCCCGGAAACGAAACTGTAGCATTTTTAAAAATAGTTGTATGCTGAAAAAAGAACAGAAAGTATAAATTATTCAAATTACAAAATTTCACTACTATTTTAATTCTTGAAGTAAAATTGTGAGAATTTTTTGAAATATTCGACACGGGGGAAAAAAGTTTCATGCAATTACGCATTATTTTAAAGTAAACTATAAGTTTTATGAAAGAGAACAAAAATTTCGATACTGATAAATATTTTAAATTAATATCAGAAATGCATTTGAATGCATTTTAATTTTTTAAAAATTTCACTGAAAAAAACATTTAAAAAGAAAATAATACTATTTGATAAAAACATTTAATTTTTTTAATTTTAATTTTATAGTTTTTCATTCCACTCTGTGTTAATTAAATTATTTATTATTATTTTCTAATAAAATTGATTAAAATTGCTCATTTAGCAATTAATTGTGACATTTGCTTACATAATGGCAGCACTGAAAATGAAGTAAATTTCAGATCAGTGGGGATGCAGCAAGTGAATTCAATCATTGAAAAAGAGAGAATTAAAATATATTTCAGAATATTTCCTTTTGTGTGTAATGATGTGTGGCGACGCAATGTCCAGTAGGAGAAAAAATTTAAGACAAGTATGAAAAAAGCGACCGGCGCGTTTCTGCGAGGCGGGCGATTCCTTCGCATTGACCGCGCACGACAGTGCTGCAGTTATAGTCTTGAGTGTAGCGGGAGCTCTTAGCGCTCCGCCACAAGACAGTTAAGAATGAAGGCAATAAATAAATGTGGATCAAAAATAGTTAAGAGAATTGAATTTAGCAAATAGAAAGAGAAATTTAAGTTATGGAGGATTGTACGAGTCCAGGAGAATTCTCTTGGGTCGCTTCCTCTTAATATTGGCTGTGTAATTTTCAAGGTTTTGCATATTAATATTATCAGAGCTATTGAGTGAATCAAAAAATTTAATCGAGTGATCTTGGATATGCTGCTTAAAGGATGGTATATTTAAACAAAAAAAAAAAAAAAAAATGAAAAGTACATAAAAATATCAGAGGATCACATTTTAAAATAAGTATTTATCAGTACAATTAATTTATGTGGGAAAAATTAGCAGAAATGAAAAAATCGTAATCCGTTGAATCTAACTCCGAGCTACACGATATCACTCCGCATGAAGTAAAAATTGGGACTACTTTTTAAAAATTCTTTAAAAAAAAGTTTCGGAATTTTATTTTTTAAATGAATGGATCTAAAAGAGAAAGGCTTGAAGTTAATTAGTGTAGAATATCGACTTAATAACACGAAAAGTAATTCATACCCAACGATTTAGAAATAATTTTCATAAAAACGCATCAGTTTTAAGACTATTTTAAAAAATTCGGAAAAAATAGAAAATGTCGTTATTTTAAATAAAAAATTATACCGTATCGTGGCGAAATAAATGATCTTTCCGATTCTGTAATTATTTTTTGTCTGATTTCAACACGGATAATTCTATGACAATTTTAAGATGGTCGAAAACGTCGGATGACGGGAAAAAAATTTTTTTAATCGCCTTTTTTTTTACTCGCCAAAGTTACTGATTTCCCCCTGTTTAAGGCAGAATTTTTTTAGTGTAACCCTTGAGTTAGATGCAGTCGAAGGCGAAACATGTCAAATGTATTTGGCGCAAAGCTAATTTTCGACGCCAATGTTTGGCTAAATGTAAAATCGCGTATTTTAAATTATTTTAAAGATCATTTAAAGATCACACCTTCATTTTAAGGGCATAATTTTTACGTTAATGCTCTCAAACATAACCAACTATTTGCAAAAATAACGTACTTTGAAATAAAAAATGTGCAAATTACTACTTTTTAATTTATTTCTCAGAAAAATATAAGTTTACGAAAATCACAATTTTTTTTTTTTTTAAATCCGTAATTTTGAAGCAATTTTTTCAATTTTCGTATATGTTACGGATAATATTACTGTACATAAGGAAAAAAGATTTTGTGAGATTATCTTCATAAATGACGAAGTTATTTAATGTGAAGTAAAAAGTAAGACTACTTTTTAAAAATTCTTTAGAAAAAAAGTTTTGGGAATTTTATTTTTTAAATGAATGGATCTAAAAGAGAAAGGCTTGAAGTTAATTAGTGTAGGATATCGATTTAATAACACGAAAAGTAATTCATGCCCAACGATTTAGAAATAATTTTCATAATTTTCATAAAAACGCATCAGTTTTAACACTATTTTAAAAAATTCGAAAAAAAATAGAAAATATTGTTATTTTACAAAAAAAAATTATACCGTGTCGTGACGAAATAAATGATCTTTCCGATTCTGTAATTATTTTTGTCTAATTTCGACACCGAAAATTAGATGACAAATTTAATATGGTGGAAAACGTAAGATTACCGCTCGGCCGAAACGGAAGGGAAGTTCCGCCAAGTAAACAACCGGCAGGAGTAAAACAATTAGGCGTTTTAAGGTTTTTAATTAATATCTTTTTAACTAATTACAATATCGGAATATAAATAGGCAATACGGCTTCCCCGGAAAATTCCCGATCTTTTGGTACCTTCCGCGACTCTCTGCGTGTTGCGGTTCGTGAGAAGATAGACGCACATACATACATAGATAGATACGTTTGTTTACCTTCGAATTTTAATAGTGTAGATATATATAGTTTACACATATATAAATATATCCTCAGAGAGAGAGATTTCACACACAATGAGCCCTGAGACTTTGACATTTGAGCGTAAGAATCACAACTTTATTCTGGATGAAGTCTAATAAGACTTGCTGGTATGTGCGGTAGGCGGGCATCTTAATTGCTAGTAGAGTTAGACCCCAAGACGAGGCTAGCGAAGAGACACCCCAAGGCGCTGAATTGGTCAAATCAAATAGAGGCTTCCCCCGACTTCCTGTTACGAATTTCCGTCCCTTTTCACGAAATCACTCCAACAAATATCCAGCAACCGAGAGTAAAGATGTTACACATAAAAAAAAAAGAGAAAAATAATGAAAATTGTGAAATGTGTAAGATACTGTACTGTACACAAATGTATATTCCCTTCCAAATTGAAACAAAATCCTTGTAACTATTACAATTAAAAAAACAACTCAATATGAAATAATCTATGTTGTAAAAAATAAATCATCTCTGAATATATATAAAGGAAGAAAATTTTTTCAGAAAAGCATTTGATTAATTCGAAAAATCTTAGTGATTATCTCCTTTAGAAATTAAGGTAATGATAGAGATAAAACAAATAATAGATATATTTAGGATAGTAAGATATATGCGATTTCTGGATTAGTTTCTGTCTCAATGTTGACTAGGCAATCTGCATTGATTGTAGTAAAATGCGTATTTTTTCATAATTATAAATAATTATTTTCCTTTGTTCTGGTAAAAAATTAAAACTATGTTTCATTTGATACTTATGTCACGTATTTATAAAAATAATGCAATTTAGCTTCGAATTTAAATAACTCTTTGCTTTGAAAAAAAAAACTTGAAATTTAACAAAGTTTGAAACATACATAAAGTTGTTTTTTTTTTAAACCTGATTTTGAGACAAAAACACCTACCCTTTTATTTACACTGGTAATATTTTCAGAAAACATCAACACTAAAATGAAAACCTGAATGTCAGGAATATAATATATTACTACTCGCGGAGTTTTCTCTCTTTCTCTGAGGAGAATCATATCTCACATGGTTACTACAAATCGATCTTTAGCTAGAGAAGAGGATTTGGCGGTAGAAAATCCAGCCCACGTTATTGAAGATTTCCCTTATTTTCTTTTCGTTACATCACTGTCAATGAATATTCATTAGCACAATGTATATAAAATTAATAAAACATTGTATTTCGTAGAACAGAAAATTTAATACGCAAAAAAAGCATTTCAAATCACTTTAGTAAACGCTTTTTATTCTGTATTAAATTACTTACCCTTTCGAATTATAGTAATTATATTTTTGAAAGATCGCCTCTAAATCACTTCTAGGTTTTATTTGAAATACTTATTCATAACATTTTGTCATGAGTAATCGTATTATTTAAATTAATCCAATATCTTTTTGTTAAAAACCCGGAACTTCAAAAAACAATCATAAACAAGAATTTGAGCGTTTTCTGCTCGTAATCGTATTACTTACGCTGCAATGGACTCCATACACTTGACGTCATAATCACGTGATAATATACAAAACAAATAGCCACGTGTTTGATTCCATTGAGTATTTTGGCGGAATTTTCATCCACTATCAAAAGCAAATGAAAAAAGATGTCCCAAAAAAATTTCGACTGAAATGTGTGTACTTTTTAATTATTTCATTTTCAATATTTTTGTTTGTTTGTTTATATCAAATACGCTGACGATTTTTAAAGTTCTAAAAAGAGTCTGAAATATTTTCTGAGCATTTCGAATTCGAAGAATTCTAATTTTGCAAACATACACAGATCAGGGTACTGTGAATGCTCTGTATTTGTTAAGTATGTAGTTGATTACCTACGTTTTTTTTTTTAATTTCTACTATTAGTTCACACTCTCTCGATATTTATTTATCTTGTTCAAATTTTCAATCGTTAGTAAAATACATTTTAAAGCGCTCGATTAAACTGAAATTTTATATACATGATTATTTTAGTTGACAATATAGTAATTTATTAAAATTAATTTAATAAAACGAATTATTCTAAGAATTATAAATACATCCATGTTGGCATTTTTTTCGGCGACATAGCGACTTGTGTCCAAAATTGAAACGGTTTTTTCTCAAGTTTTCAAACATTCAGTTGAACTGAAATTTGAAGCACATTTGTTTTGGATAGATAGCACTGCACTACTTTAATGATAATAAAAATTAATTGCCACTTAATGTTGTGATTCTGTCATATGTATACACATATTCATATTAATTGTAATTATTTGATAAAAAGTAACAAATAAAATTTTTTTTACCTAAGAAGGAATTGACGACTTATTTTTTTATATATTACTTGTTTTTGTTACTTTAAGATTATTTTTGACAATTTTACAAGCATTGTAGACAAAAATTTGAAACTGAACTGTCTTGATAAAGAAATATGCTCTGTTAAATTTTACTGGAATAAAATCTCAATCTTAAATATTGCCATCCATTTAGTACCAATACAAAATACTTTTTAATTTATAGAAATATCATCATAACTTTGTTCATTTCATTTCCTGTGTGTATAGTGTTAATATATATCTATACATTTTCTACACTGCAGTCATTTCAATTTTTATTGTACTGTATGTTGATAAATATGTCAACTTCAAAGCATTTCAATTTTGCAGACACGAAAAAACAAACCAGGGTTCTACTTCTGGGACCTATTCTGATTTTCTATCTGATGAATAAGTACACAGTTGAACTCATCTACATTTTTTTCTTTTATCTCTTTATATAATTATTTTCACTAACTTAACAAGCACGATAGATAAGAATTTGAAACTGAACTGGCTCGGTAAAGTCATTGTTTTGTAATTTTCAGATCAATACACTTATAAATACAAGTAAATTAATGATACTCATATGTACTTTAAAAAATATGCATCCATAAATGTATAAATCTGTATGGTGAAGAACATACAATATATTTTAAAAATTTGTGAGATTCCTATTCCACTATTTTTCCAGAAATTAGGGAATAAATCAGTTCGATACTGAAGAGCATGATCATATAGAAACTGAGAAGCAAGTATCTATCTATATTCTTAAAATACTGATTGCATTAACTTTTCCCAATATTAAAAAACAGTTACGATAAAAGAAAATTTCTAATTATCAATTTTACTATACTACAACTGACATTTTAAATTTCACGTTATTTTTATTATACATCTTTATAAGCTTAAAATTCATGAGTAGTTACATATACATGCATAATTACGTAAAAATTTTTTTAAAAATTCTTTTAATACAGGGATAGCGAACGTTACATTCTGATTAAGGCCAGCATTTTCCATTCCTTCCTGGATAAGCTTGCCTTTCACAAAACAGAATAGAAGCAGAAGAATATTGGACAGAAAAATAAATTCATTGCAAATAACATTAAGTGATTAAGTGATATGAAAACCTTAACAGAGGGTTTCATTGCAAGAGATTTTTTAGTGTATTCAATGTTTTAAATATTGAAAATACCTTAATGTCCCCCCAAAATAATATTTTGCAAGTGATTGATATGTTTTTGGTAAAATTAAGGACAGGTGTGTCCAACACACACACAATAGAACATATATTTAGTTATTCTAAATTTTACACATCTTCACAGTAGTTAACAGAGATATTTCAGTATTTAATTATCTAAAAAATTAGGATGCAAAAATCTGATATGTAACCATACATGTTGTATCAAAAACAGGTATACATACTTATAAATCAAAAACTTGTTGTTTTTAATAATTTTAGAATATTACAGGGAAAATAAATATTTTTGAGAACCATTCACTATAGAAAAGGAAAAATATTTTAATTTACTACAGCTTCTTTAATGTTTATACTTGATGATTAATCAAGTACCATTTTTAAACAGAAGTCAAAATTATCATTTACCATTTGTAAAATTACATGTAAAAAAATTATGCAACATTTTGAAAGTCCTTACTCGCTGTGCTATTTTAGGTAAAAGATATGATTGGTCGAGAATTGATTTTCAAATATAATAAATTAAGGAATTAAAATTTTTTAATTAAAATCTGTGTATAATAGAATATGTTTATGTCCATTTATGGAATATAAAAGTCCTACTCACTCTTACATGATCAAAATAAAAAAGTCATTTTTGAATCCATAATTCTTTTACAAAAAAATAATAATTGTAATATCTATTAGTAGAACTTTTGTTTTTTAGAGTTTGACTCTGGTATAAACCTATCACACAGATGTACAAATAATTTTACTATGTATTACAAATAAGCATTTATAGGTATTTGCACAATTTGTAGAAGGTTTATCATTATAGATTAGATTTTCTTTATATCATTAGATTTATTTTTACATAAATCTAAAAGGCTTATGTATATTGATATTATCCTGCTTATAAGTCCTGAATAAATATGTTGCATTGAGTTACTTACAACTATTGATCCAAGAAAAGTACTTGGATCAATTGTACATTTATTGAGAATTAGGATCATGAAACCAAATATGGCTTTATGTATAGACATTTGATTCTGTGGGATGTTGTTGCATTATACAGCCACTAACTGGATCTCTTCCTGCTCATGTTTGAATGCAGTAATAATAACATAATTTTTAAAAGTTCTTGATGTGTTTTTGCTAAGCAGTTTAATACATAGGTTCCAAATTTTATAATGGTATGAGCATATAAAATCGTATGGTTCCAAATTTTATAATGGTATGAGCTGATTTAGCATTTCTTTGACAAACTTTGAAGTAATTTAATATTTTGCTCAAGTATAATTTGGAAAACTGAAAATTTCTTGAAATTTAGGATTTTCCTGGTAAACTAATGCTATAATTAGTTAATTATCTTTCTTATAAGTAGTAGAAACTGTTATTTTGATTAGAATGGAACTCAGTTTATTCATGATAAACTTTGGTAAATTGTTGATGTATAATAATGATTTTAATCTTTAATAATATATTTTCACACGTTAAACTTCAGAGCGAGAGAGAATTCTGTATCTTTTTTTCCCCCTCTCTCTCTGTTTTTTTTATCTTCCATTTTTTTAAAGTATAAATATAAATATACATAAAAAGATACTTTAGATACATATTAGTGATAACAAAATAATGAAATGTCAATACATTTCTCCAAATAAGTTTTTAGTTTGCATGCACTAAACATACAATACCTGGTCAAGATACATAACCAGTAGAAATTGCGAATGGAAATTTTATGCAAGTATTCATTTTTATATATATTGTATTGAATTTTTTCTATCTTATTTGCAATTCATTGTATTGTAAAAATAAAATTCATTTACATCAATGAATAATTATTATTATTCAAAAACTTTCATACTAACTCAATCCAATATGCTAAAAGAAGTTAATTTTTTAAAAAAATTTACAATTTGAACTTGTATTTTGGAGCCATCTATTGTTTATAGATAAATTATGCTATTATTTTTATAAATTATAAGTTATTCAATAAGAAGAAAATATATTTAAAACTTAGGATAATTAAACTGAATTTCTGAAAATTATTGCACCTTTTCTGATAAAACATTCCCTTAATATTGTATAGTAATTTTTAAAAAAGTATTGAATTTGTTATTAAAAACTATAGATTTTCTGCACCCAGTGCTCAAAACGAGCTTAAACCAGTACTGTTTGAAATACATTTATGTATAAAATAATGATACTAGCTTTAGCTATAGAAATCACTAGGTTTGTAAAAAAAAACTTTTTTCAGTTTTAAATTTTGGCACAGATTAGCAAGTTTGAGTTTTATTGCACAACTTTAAAGTACTAAAATATAGTACTACAATATATTACCATGTAGTTAGGTACATCATGGGAATATTCAGTTTTATCTGCAATACTTGAATTTAGAAGTCTAATTGCAATATTCGCTGAGAGCGATTTTTAGATGCATCATTTTGAGTAGTGTTCCATCTCTTCGAAATATTGTTTCTCACAACAACCTGAGAACCTTTGGGCCAACAAGAAAAAATTAATGATAAAGCTTCCAAGTTATGTAAACTATTTTTAAAACAAAAATTAGCCTTGAAAACAATCTTAATTAAGTAACTATGAGAAATCAAAACATAATCCAGCAGAAATGCTTTTAGAAATGAGAACTGAAATAATTAACCATTTCACACTACAAGAGTTGATTGGGCTCAAAAATATTTTTAATTCAATTTAAGAGTGGAAAACTGCTTTAAAATGAAACTGAAACCAAAATCTAAGCTCTTCAAATATATTTAAAACTAATTTATTATCAGATCTGAAATTTGGTTGCCAGTTTCTCAATGATATGGGCCATAAGAAAATGTTAAAAACAATTTTTTGAAATGTTTAGGGCATTGTGTGGCCTTAAAATAGTATGATTTGTACCAATACATTGTGAAGCCTTTAAAGATATGTTATAAAATACTAACATTTAGCACATTTAGTCTTAGTAATTATCACCTACAAATGTTTGAATTTTCTTTTTATAAATTTTTGTCTGCTTGGAAAAAAAATGAATCATACTAAAATATGGGGAAAATTTTAGAAATTGTTTGAAACATGCTAAATTATTTTTGTGAAAATGTTTACATGTAGGAGCATACAAAATTTTTGTGGTACTAAGCCTAAAAGTATACAAAAATTCGAAGCCAAAGGATTGAAGTATAAACTAAACATAAATCTAATACTATAAACTAAAACTACATATATTTAGTCCCTTTTCTTAAACTAAAATAGTAGAAAATATATTAAAAATGTTTAAGTATTAAAAAGAATTTAAAGAATATAAAATAATAATGTTTGCAAATTTGAAAGTTAGCGCGCAACTACAAGTGTCATACAATCAACTGTTATTTGTTTACATGATAGCACGTTGTTAATCACGTGATTATAGTCACGATCGCAGCGCCCTCTAGTGATGAATCGACCCCATTACATAATTCAACTTTTTATTTAAAAAATGTTGAACAAATCAATTATTTAATTTTATTTAAAGTAAATTTGCAACATGTATTTAAACTTGCAATTTCGAAAGATGGTTACATATATTTTTTTTTATTTTGTCCAATGGGGTCGATTTATCACTAGAGAGCGCTGCGATCGTGGCTATCATCACGTGATTAACAACGTGCTATCATGTAAACAAATAACAGCTAATGGTATGACACTTGTGATTGCGCGCTAACTTTCAAATTTGTAAACATTATTATTTTATATTCTTCAAATTCTTTTTAGTACTTTAAATATTTTTAATATATTTTCTACTATTTTAGTTTAAAAAAAGGGACTAAATATATGTAGTTTTAGTTTATAGTATTAGATTTAAGTGTTTAGTTTATACTTCCATCCTTTGGCTACGAATTTTTGTATACTTATAGGCTTAGTAATTATTTTTTATAAGTGCCCGCCACATTATGATTTAAATAATTCTACAGCGCTCTATTGAACAAATTGCTTCTGGAATTGGGAGAAATCTATAACTGTCACAAATTATGTTGTAAGCGAATTTTTCCGAGAAAAATGCGTGCAGCTGTTAATAGGGAGTGGCTCACCAAAACAAAGAATTGTTTTGACTAGCGAGCCAGAATGATTAGTTAATACTTCGGCTGTAGTGTGTGAATATAGGAAGAGATACTGCTTATGAGTAGGATCGACGTAAGAATAAAATTTTTACATTCTAAAATGTGTCACGTTTCAGAGAAGATGGATACATACATTCGTTTGGAAAGGTATTTATTAATAAATTTGTGACATTAATTGTATTCTTTTATATAGAAACTTCTTGTAATTATGAAAAAATAGCCTGTGAATTTCACTGTTATTTTCTAAAATTTATATTAGGTTTCCTTTTTGCTGTTCTTGAAAATGTATTATTGTTTAGATATCAAAGTTTTTAATGTTAATTATTGTTTTATTTTTTAAAATTGTATGGAAATATTCGTTTGGTTTACATCTATTGGATAATGTATATGCAATTCAATAACTCATAAGAAATAATTTATAATAAAGAATAATTCAATAAAGCTAATCATTATTTCTAAAAATTATGTATTAATATGATTCCTTTCTTTAACTTAATAGTGTAAGAGTATTTTCTTTTTTAAACTTTGAAGGCAGTCTAAAGAGAAATTTCTAAAAGAAATTTCAAACCTTTGTAAATGATAATTACTAAGTAAAGCCAGACAATCAAAGTTGGCTAACGTGTTATTTTTTACAGAATCATCATATATTTCAAAAGATCTTACTATGTCTTTGGAATTTTTATAGAACAGTTGTTTAAAAAATTAGTATACAATAACAATGTTTCAATTTTATGTATCCATATTAATGCAAATAAAGATTGAAACTGACAAAAAAAAAATTCTCTTTTGGAATACATCTTAGAAAAAATACTCTTCACATGAGTACATAATGAAGTAATGACACTGATAGTCTTTCAATAAAATATGAAAAATGCATTTTTTAAATTGCAATGAATTTCTTTGTTAAAAAAATAAAATTTTCACATGCTTCACTTGTATTATAATCATGTAATATTAAAATTAAATGTTGATAAATGATGCATGTTAAATAATTGTAATTACTAAAATAAACTAGCTAACAAAAATTTTGTATGCTCCTATATGTAAAAATTTTCACGAAAATGATTTCTAAAATTTTCCCCATATTTTAATATAATTCATTTTTTTTCCAAGGAGACAATAATTTATAAAAAAAAATTCAAACATTTGTAGGTGATAATTACTAAGACTAAAGTTGCTAAATATTAGTATTTTATAACATATTTTTAAAAACTTCACTATGTATTGGTATAAATCATACTATTTTAAGGCCTCACAATGCCCTAAACATTTAAAAAAAACAATTTTTTGACACTTGTAGCCCATACCATTGAGAAGCTTGCCACCAAATTATATTAAAGATTAAGATCATTAAACATCAACAAGTTACCAAAGTTTATCATGAATAAACGGAGTTCCATTCTAATCAAAATAAGTTTCTACTACTTATAAGCAAGATAATTAACTAATTACATTATTAGTTTACAAGGAAAATTTCAAAAAATTTTTCAGTTTCCCAAATTATTCTTGAGCAAAATATTAAATTACTTCAAAGTTTTTCAAAGAAATACTAAATCAGTACTCATACCATTCCAAAATTAGGAACTTATGTATTAAACTGCCAAATAATTTTGCCAAGCAAAAACACATCAAGAACTTTAAAAAATTATGTTATTATTATTACTGTGTTCAAACATGAGCAGGAACAGCTCCAGTTATTGGCTGTATAATGCAACAACATCCCACAGAATCAAATGTCTATACATAAAGCCAGATTTGGTTTCATGATTCTAATTCTCAATAAATATATAATTGATCCAAGTACTTCTTGGGTCAATATTTGTAAGTAACTCAATGCGAAAAATTTATTCAGGACTTATAAGCAGGATAATATCAATATTCATAAGTCTTTTAGACTTTTATATTTATGTAAAAATAAATTGATATAAAGCACAAATCTAATCAATAATGATAAATCTTCTACAAATTGTGCAAATATCTATAAATGCTTATTTGTAATACATAGTAAAAAAAAATGTACAAGTGTGTGATAGGTTTATACCACAGTCAAACTCTGAAAAACAAATGTTGTGCTAATAGATACCACACAAATATTACAATTATTCAATTATTTATTTATTTATTTTGTAAAAGAATTAGGGATTCAAAAAGGCCTTTTTATTTTAATCATGTAAGAGTGAGCAGGACTTTATATTCCATAAATGGACATAAACATATTCTATTATACACAGATTTTAATTAAAAAATTTTAATTCCTTAATTTATTATATTTGAAAATCAATTCTCGACCAATCATATCTTTTACCTAAAATAGCACAGCGAGTAAGGACTTTCATAATGTTGCATAATTTTTTTACATGTAATTTTACAAATGGTAAATGATAATTTTGACTTCTGTTTAAAAATGGTACTTGATTAATCATCAAGTATAAACATTAAAGAAGCTGTAGTAAATTAAAATATTTTTCCTTTTCTATAGTGAATGGTTCTCAAAAATATTTATTTTCCCTGTAATATTCTAAAATTATTAAAAACAACAAGTTTTTGATTTATAAGTATGTATACCTGTTTTTGATACAACATGTATGGTTACATATCAGATTTTTGCATCCTAATTTTTTAGATAATTAAATACTGAAATATCTCTGTTAACTACTGTGAAGATGTGTAAAATTTAGAATAACTAAATATATGTTCTATTGTGTGTGTGTTGGACACACCTGTCCTTAATTTTACCAAAAACATATCAATCACTTGCAAAATATTATTTTGGGGGGACATTAAGGTATTTTCAATATTTAAAACATTGAATACACTAAAAAATCTCTTGCAATGAAACCCTCTGTTAAGGTTTTCATATGCAAATCACTTAATGTTATTTGCAATGAATTTATTTTTCTGTCCAATATTCTTCTGCTTCTATTCTGTTTTGTGAAAGGCAAGCTTATCTAGGAAGGAATGGAAAGTGCTGGACTTAATCAGAATGTAACGTATTAAAAGAATTTTTTAAAAAAATTTTTACAAAATTATGCATGTATATGTAACTACTCATGAATTTAAAGCTTATAAAAATGTAAAATAAAAATAACGTGAAATTTAAAATGTCAGTTGTAGTATAGTAAAATTGATAATTAGAAATTTTCTTTTATCGTAATATTTTTTTAATATTAGGAAAAGTTAATGTAATCAGTATTTTAAGAATATAGATAGATACGTGCTTCTCAATTTCTATATGATCTAGCTCTTCAGTATCGAACTGATTTGTTCCCTGATTTCTGGAAAAATAGTGGAATATGAATCTCACAAATTTTTAAAATATATTGTATATTCTTCACCATACAGCATTATACATTTATGGATGCATATTTTTTAAAGTACATATGAACTTCATTAATTTACTTGTATTTGTAAGTGTATTGTTCTGAAAATTACAAAACAATGACTTTGCTGAGCCAGTTCAGTTTCAAAATCTTATCTATCATGCTTGTTAAATTAGTGAAAATAGTTATATAAAGACAAAAAAAAATGTAGGCGAGTTCAACTGCATACTTATTCATCAGTTAGAAAATCAAAACAGGTCCCAGAAGTAGAACCCTGGTTTGTTTTTTCGTGTCTGCAAAATTGAAATGCTTTGAAGTCGACACATTTATCAACATACAGTACAATAAAATTTCAAATGACTGCAACATAGAAAATGCATAGATATATATTAACATTATATACACAGTCAGGAAATAAAATGAACAAAGTTATGATGGTATTTCTATAAATTAAAAAGTATTTTGTATTGCTACTAA
>BMAO01017525.1:0-33680 GCA_019973975.1 Trichonephila clavata
AGGTGTTGATTTATCGGATGTTTATTACTTTGAAATTGTTTTAACCTAATTATACAATATTCATATTTGCACAAAATTTTTCACTTATACTGAACCTAGATATTTTACGTGGAAGTATTACTTTGAAGGTATATACTAGATATTACTATGGAGGAGAAGCCATACAATGTCACTCGCCGAATAAAATTAGGGAGCTTTACGCAATACTTATTTCATCTTCTGTCTTTCTAATCCTGAAACCTTTTGAAAAAAGTACAAAGACTACATGGTGGAAGATATTTTGCAGCAAATACAAGCAAATATGCCTTTCAATCAACACATCTACAACGAAACGCAATAAAGGTTTTCAAAATGGTTGGAAGAAGCTACATGATTTTGGAATGATTATTCCTAGACGTGTCGACGGAAATGGCTTCGATAATGAAATTGCTTGAGAATTAAACTACGATTTTATAGTATTGCAACATCCAAGTAACAGAATTTATCCCTAAATTAACTCCAGAACAAAGTCACGTTTTCCAACAAGTGTTACGCAAAATAGAATCCGGCAGTGGTGCACTCTTTTTTCTCGACGCCCCTAGATGAACCGGAAAAACGTTTTTGCTTAACTTATTATTAATGACCATCAGAAAAACCCAGAAGATAGCAGTTGCTATGGCTTCTTCGGGTATAGCCGCGACTTTACTGACCAACGGTCGTATTGCACATTCCGTTTTAAAATTATCGCTTAACCTTGCATTTGAAGATTCACTCATCTGAAGTTTTAGAAAAAATAGCTCTCAAGCAGGATGCTTCCATAATGCAAGCTTTTAGTGTGGGATGAAAGTACAATGTCTCGCAAGAAACCTATAGAAGCGTTAAATCGGACTTTTCAGGATTTACGAGATAGTACAGATATTATAGGAGGAATGGTACTTTATTATATATTGGCTGGTGAATTTTCAAATACTCCCCCTGTAATCCTGACGCAGATGAAATCAGTCTGTATTAAATCATCAAGCTTATGGGCAAAATTTGAAAATTAAGACTGAAAACGAATATGAGAGTGCATCTTCATAATGACGTAGATTTTGAACATTATGCAGAGACGCAATTGAAAATCGGTTATGGATGTTTGGACGCAAATGCTGGAGGTTATATTTTAATTCCAAAGAATTTTGTAATGTAGAAGAAAATTATGTAAATCTCATTGCTCAAATTTACCCGGGCTTGCAACAAAATTTAAATTGGGATCAGTGGTTGCGCGCAAGATCAATATTGGCGCCTAACAATGACATTGTCCATAAAATCAACATTGAAAATTTAAACGACGTGCGGGGGAAGGGGGAAAATGAAGAAATATTTATCAATGAATACAATCATGGATAAAGAACAAAGTACTTCATATCCCACGGAGTTCTTAAATTCACTTGAACTTTCGGGTGTACCCTCACATAAACTTCAATTAAAACTAAATGTACAAGTTATGCAAAATCTCGATGCTCCTTGACTATGTAAAGGAACGAGGCTTTGGATCACAAAACTGATGCAGAATATACTTGGTGCCAATATTTTAACATATGTCATGAAAAGGGATAGTGTTATCATACCTCAAATTCCAAGTATCTCCACTGACCTACCGTTTCAACTCAAACGATTTCAATATCTCCAGTTTGAATGTTGCTATTAACAAAGCTAACATTTCAGGTAGCAGGGGTGCATTTGGAAAAGCAATGTTTTTCCCATGGTCAACTATATTTAGCCTGATCGGTGTGTCCAATGCCCAAATCTTTACATATTTGCAACTGACGGAAGGACATATAATATGGTATACAGTTCTGTTTTGAGCTCTTTTAAAGATAAATTATATATTAAACGTAGATACTTTCGATTTTTAAAAATACTTATACCTTAAGTTAATGAATTTTTTTGTTGTTAATTATTATAATAAATTACATTTTCAGTTTTTTTAAACCAAGCTCAATTTTAGAATTTTAAATTTTATTGGTTCCAGTCAATCAATAAACAAATTACCATATTACGAATATATTACTTACTTTTTAATGCTAATGATTACGACTTTGACAGTTATTTAAAGACATCAACGCGAGCGGAGCTGTGGGTAAAAGCTAGTAATATTATAAATGTGAATGTAAGTTTGCTTGTTACGCTTTCACGCCTAAACCACTAAACCGATTAAAAAAAATTCTTTCACCTATGGAAAGCTACATTATTGGGGATTTACATAGGCTTTATTTTATTCCAGTATTTTTAAGGGAACGGAATCTATACGGGTGAACGTGAAACTGAATGCCAAGATGAACGCCAAGCTGAGTTAATGAAATCGTTGTTTTGGTTACTGGCGACCGTTGCTCTTCACGAGACATAATAGTGTTACGCGCACATAATACGCTGACACGTGGCATAATTTTTTTTATGATAGTTATCTCACTGTTCAGTTAAGTAGGGCATCGGCTGTTTCGGATGCACTTTTAAAAATAATAATCAGGGCTTCATAAACAAAAACCAATGCAAAAACAAAAAATTGATAAGTTTTACGGTTAGTTTTAATCCTTTCTTTTTTTTTATTTACATTTTTTAGTCACATTTAAACAATAGTTATCCTAATCCCAATAATGTTATATAAATGCTAATCTCAGTTTGTTTGTTTGTTATGCTTTTATGCCTAATCCACTCAACCGATTTAAAAAATTCTTTCACCATGGAAAGCTATATTATCAGCGAGTAACATAGGGTTTATTTTATCCCCGGATTCCTACGGAACTGCTTAACTCCGCCAAATTGGCGCAAGATTATGCATATAAGGGAAATTTTATAAATTTTTCTCACATTTGTAACAAGATGCTCATCGACTATGTAATAGAACATCGCTTCGGATCACAAAATTGATGCAGAATATACTTAGTGCCACTATTTTAATAGGTGTCGGGAAAGGGGAAAGTGTTATCAATCTCGAATTCCTATTATCCACCCTGACCTACTGTTTCAATTCAAACGAATTCAATATCCAAACAATCTCAGTTTTGCTCTTACTATTAACAAAGCGCCAGGGCAAACATTGCAGTTGGAAGGGATGCATTTGAAAAAGCCATGCTTTTTCCATGGGTAACTATATGCATCCTGTTCACGTTTCTCAAAGCCGAAATCTTCCCATATTTGCACCTGACAGGAGAATATGGAAGATAGTATACAGTAGCAATCTAGAGTAATATTCTGTTTTGAGCTCTTTTAAACAGGAATTATTTATTAAACGCATATACTTTCAACTTTTCAAATTATTAATGGTTTAAGGTATTCTGTGAAATTTTGTTAATTTTTATAGTAAAGTATGTTTTCCTACAATTTTTTAAACTAAGCTCAACTTTAGAATATTTAAATTTCAATGATTCCAGTCAAGCAATAAAAAAATATATTTATTTACTTTCTTATAATTATGACTTCGACAGCTATTTAAAGACATCAACGCGAGTGAAGCCGCGGATATAAGCTAGTAATTTTATATACGACAAGCCCATTGGGTCACTGGTAATTATTAAACTTGTTCTTAACTTAGTATTATTAAATTAATTATTAACTACATTGTGTATAACTGATAAATTTGCTAATGCATTATACTAGTGTAAATGTGTAGTTTATTTTTTATTACGTTAGAATATATTTTGATTGTTTACTTGTAGTAAATTAATAATCTTTGTTGTCGAATATTCAATATGCTCGCGCCCCCTTGTAGGGTTATTAGGTCCTCTAATGGGGTGCGCTCTACAGTTTGTGAAACGCTGTTTTAATGTTATAATTTGTTTAAGATTAAGTTCGTGTACAATGTTAGAAATAAAACTTATGATCTTGTGCAGATACAAACTTTCAAATAAATGCTCTAGAGCTGAACTGAACAACAACCGAAGGATGCAAGATTTTGAATAAGTAAAGTACTATAATTATAAAATATTTTTGGAATAACTTATGCGAATTAAATAAATTTTTGATTATTGTAAATCAGTGTTGTTAAAATTAAATTAAAAATTTTTTTGTGTGTAAGAAATTGAATAAAAGTGATGAAAAAATATATATATTTATTTCTCTTTTGTTATCCTGTTCCCTTTTGTTTTTTCTTTGACTATCATTTGAAATACTAGAAAGTAAAGTGGAATTTTAAGATTGGGAACCCAAAACATAAAATTCTAATCCAAATTAATTCGTCAAATGCACTAACTTAAACACGCGACTGCATTCTCTTCAAACTCTTTATGTATTCAACATTCCCTTTGAGTTCTTTAATATAATCTCAGATAGCATTACAACTTATCTCCTCTATGTTAATAGAACTGAACGTCTACCCATTAAAAGTTCTTTTTTTATTTCCAAAAACGGATTGCAAGACAACTGCAAACAGAATGAGAAACAGAAAATATGGACAAAAAAACAACAAACAACAAAAATAAGAAAAGAAACATAAGTCCACAGTATGGTATATAGATCACACATTTTGTGTCTGGCCTTCCAATATCCTTGGATCCATAACTGAGTGCACGGTAGCGTGCCAAATGAATGACGTCTATTTCTTCAATGGAGTTGCACTGTTTACAAAGGGGATTCTGGGCAATGCCTATCATACTTAGATGCTTGGATAGGCAGTCGTGGCCAGTGGTGATTCGAAAATCGGACACAGCTCTATCTCGGGGCTATTTTGGAATATGAAGGAGTTTACTAAACCTCACTTTTTGATTATTCTTTTGGTTGAATTTCGACCAGAAGTGTGTGTGTGTGTTCTCTGTAATACTTTTTTATGAGTCTTCTGGCACTATGAAAAGAAACTGTATTGTTAGAGGTTTGAAAATTTTTTGTCCCTTTCTTCGACAAGCAATCGGCATTTTCATTCCCATCAATATCCAGTGTGTGATGGAATCCATTGCATAGCAATGTCTATATGGCATTGAAGTAAATCACCAATTAACAGTTGACGTTTTAGAATATGTACTGATAAAGGTGCCTCGATGTAAGATTTTGCTTGGAGGGCCACCCTTGAATCACATAAAATAACTACCTTTGAAACAAGATTAAAGAGGCAAAGAAGTTGAGGTACAGCAATGCGTATAGTGGCTATTTTGGTATCAAAAGCAGTGCAGTGAACTATTATTACTGTATAGAAGGAAAATAGGTTTCAGTAGTTCAAAGTAGTTTTAAAGATATAGCTAGTTTACTTACGTGCAGTATTATGCTTAAGTAATTTGGTATTTTTATGGTATTGTGAATAATTAACTCTATTTAAATATTTCAAAGAACAATTTGATGTATTAATCACCCAAAATTTGGATATTGTAGGCAACTTCGTTTTTTAACGAGATAATGGTTCCCGGCATAATGTTCTCAACATACGTCTCTGGTGTTAAAATAACTGTCCCCAAATTTTGAAAACACCTCCTAAATACTCTGATTTAAGCCCTATAAAATATGTTCGGTAAGAATTTGACTTTAAAGTAAGGAACATTGAGACATATAAAAGCAAAAATAATGATCTCAGAAAAATGGAGGAACATGGATACACAGAAATTACAAAAAAGTAAGGAAACCTATACCAATACGTTTAAAAGTTGTTGCGGACGCTAAAAGATACCCTACTAAGTGCCGAAATAAGAGAGAAATACAACATTTAAAGCTAAGTTGAGATTTTTTTTCATGTGTAAGGAGATTTTTGTGGCAAAATTTTTAGAAGTTTTTTGATTATTAATTTTTTAAAATAAGTATTTTAAAAATTAATTATGTTATTTAAATAAGAACAAGTTGTGTAGATATTATTAAAAAATTAAAAAGCTTTTAGTAGTCGAAAACATTAAATTTTATAGAAAATTGCAAGTGTACGAACACCTTTGTTGTCCGATGTGTACTTCTCCTAGAAACTCTTAGAAGATTTGGTTTTTTCACCATCAAAAAACATAAGAAGAAATTTCTTCCGCTATTTGACATTTCCTTATCCCTAATTTTTGAACTGCATTGGAAATTGTTAGATAATTAATTTAGTTTTAAGTTATAATTTAATTTGTACACATAATGAGTCAGAGTTATTCTAAGTACCGTGAGAAGACACATATATAATTAACAATATTTGTGTAATTAAATCATTTTGTTTAACAGAAGTAAAATGACAATACTAATAATTTAAATGAACAAACGCGATCATTTATTTTTTTTAAAATTCCGAATTTGGTTTAGACCTAGCAATTTCTTTAAATATTTTCATAGGACTTTCACATTTTAAAATCCAAATGAATTTAATCCGAACGTAGATGTAACAGAGTTTTGTTAAACTCACTGAAAGGACTTCTAGGAAACGGAATATTTTGATCAAAATTTTTACTTCCCTCCATAAATCAGCTTTTTGTGAATAACTCTATTTGAGAGATATAGAAGAATTTTCTGGAAAGTGTCTCAAACGCAGCTTCCATGCATACACGTATTGTTCTGTTCGATAAAAGTTTTTTAAAACAATTGCTTGATATATCTATTGTATTCCTTTTATTCAAGCACAGAATAAATTCTAGAATAATAACAGTTCAAGAAAATAGGAATTTGGCAAGCTTTCGAAGACAAAAGAATTAATTTCCGTGGCATCGTTATTCTGTTCAAATACCTTCTGCTTGAACTAATTAACTCCACGCTTATTCTCAATACGCATAACGTTTTCATGATAGAATATTCTACACTGCATCTTTTATATTGAATTTCGTTCATCTAATTATTATTTTAAATATTTTGCCTATTTAGAATGTTTAGGAAATCTTATTAAATTTTGCTTTTAAACAGATTTGAAATTTCCATGTCGTTTATTTTACAAGTGGCACAATTATCCATTGCCGATGATGAAGTCATATTTCATGTACATAAAAAAGAATACTTTTTTTAAGGATGGGGTTCAACAATTTTTCCAAATAAAACTTTGTGTCATGGTTTCAGCCCTGCCATTGAATTGACTACTTCAAGGTAATATTTAGTATTTAACCACTTACAGAACCTTTATTTTTGAAGCTTTTTGAAGAGTCTTTCACAGCAGGCTTGGGTGCTACAAACTTTGATGCAAAGATAGAAGCTGTGAGAGAACCAATAGGTCTTTTGACTAATTTATCTACCTCTTATAGCTCTTTTCCTTGTGGATTCTCAGTCTGCGATCCTCCATCTCAGTTCCTCACCCAATAGCGAGGAGGTGAGAAAAAAGAATTCATGAACTCAACTATGCTGATTGTACTATTATCTTCAAATAGATGTTTAGCCATTGTGCAACAAACAGGCAGACTCTCTGGTAAAGCACGGCTGTAAACTCCCCCTACCTTTTGGTGGCTTGTCATGCAGCCAGTCTTTTTCAAATATCTCCCGATCCATAGGAAAATATATTCCCTAAATTCAAGAGGATGATGCTAGAGGAAAGATCAGGGAGATCCTGTTCCATAATCCAGTCCCAATGAATTTTCTTAGACACATATTTTCTGCCATTTTCAGAACTATGACTGGTCATAATTTTTTTCAGAAATATTTAGACCGAATTGGTGTGAAAAACATTTCTGACCACCCTCTCACGAAGGAAAGATTATGAACTTAAATCATCTGACAGTTTGTACTATCTTGGCCAAAATAAACTTTAATTTTGATCTTTTATCGTCAAATAAATTTCCTGCAAAGGCTAGTTTGTACAGGGCTGCTGGAAGGGAAATGATCTACACGGCCTCTTCCTCGAAGTAATAATAATGAAAAAAAAAATCGTGATTTTGCAAAAGTATATAAAAAATAAATAATTTTTTACGTATAATGAATGATATGTATTGTAATGAAATTATAATATACGTATAAATTTGTTTTAAGAATATTACAAGAAAGAATTATTTAAGTACAGTTTTTTAGCGAAAAACGAAGATTGACATATTTTCGAAACCATTTCCATTTATAAAAAAAAAAGTGCTTCTTTCATAATATTTTATCAATACAAATAGCTAAGACGTCTCTACAGAGCCTGAAATAGAATTTTTGAAATACATAATTTCAAAGTGAATTTAGTCTATTTTAATATATCAGAGTAGAAGTATTTAAAAAAATCATGGTTATATTATTTTAATTGATCATAACTCTAAAAATAATTTTAATTTTTTCAAAAATCAAAGTCAATCAGGTTTTGTAGTAAAAAATTAAATATTATAAAATCATTTTTTATAAAAAGAGCATTTATGAAATTACCTTATTTATTCGAATCTATAAGTCGTCCCTCAAATACTCTACAAGTTTTTGTGGAAAATGAAAGACAGAGAAATTATAGGTTCTGAACTATTTTATACAGTAATTGACCAATACAACGTATTTCCTAAAATTCTATTCTAAGCCGCAACCGATTTTCAGTAGCTTTGATAATGGAAGAAAAGCACGGCATAGATTCGAGTAAATACGTAAGCCATTTTTCCCATTATTTTCCGAAAAATACATTTAAATTAATTTTTATTATAATAATAATCTTAAAATAATTCGATATGAATATTTTAATTCATATGACACTAAATATGAAAAAAAATATTGACGCTTTAGTAAAATCACGGTTTCACGACTTTTCTCAACTCAACAAACAAAATAGGTTCCATCATTGTCAAATTTCGTAAAAATGTTCCCTTCTTCCTACCACGCATATTTTTTTCAATTGATCTTATATTTATTTCCATATTTCTACTTTTCATTTAATCGAAGTGATATTTGTTTTCCCTTTTTTTATGGATTTCTTTTAGATTGATAGGTCATTCATCTTTTGTTTCCAACCCTAATTTTGCTTTTATTTATTTCTATGCTCAATCCTTTCGGATTTAGCTTAAGGGTTTTCTCCGTTTAACGAATATGCAATGAATTTGCATTGTCCATAATAGGGTTTGCAGTACCGGGATCCCGGTCGTTTTTTCAAATCCCGGGATTAAAATAACTAATCCCGGGATTTAATTTTTATCTGAATTATATTTTGAAATTTTTTTCAAAGTATTGTGAATCTGGTATTACATTTAATGTATCTTATTTACTTTTTTTGGTACTGTATACGGTTAATGTTAGTTTTATTATGTGTTAAATAGCGGAACTGCTTGGTAGACTTAAGGCACTGCAAATCCCATTGCATAACTAACAGCTCAAGCAACTGGATCTTCAATTTCAAATGAGGTAACACTTGAAATTGATTCACATTCTGATTCAATAACTGGATCAATTTATATACAAAAACCATTAAGTGTAGCAGAAGAACTAAATAAAGTTATCAAAGAGGTATATACACCAATGCAGTCTATTAGATTTGAGAGAATGTCATCGAAAATTCAAAAAGAAAAGTCTCTTTTTTGAAAATGGAGGAAGATGAGGTGACTACCTGAAAAGAACATACTCCTAGTTAATGACGATAATACCTAATTTTAAAGAATTCCAACATGCATTTTCTACGGCAGGACAATTTGTAATAAAAATAAGAAGCAGTTCCAACGATGAAACGCTGGAGGAGCTGTATTTTTATAAGCTTATTTACAGAAACACAAGACATGAAGAAATGCTTTTTTTTAAGCTTCATTATGTACAATTTTGATTTGTTTTTTATGATGAATTAATTTTTCTTATTTGTATCATTAAAATAATATTAAATCAATTTTTAATTATATTTTCAGTTTTATTATGCAATTTCAAATGTGCTAATATGTACGTATTTTTTAAAAATAGTCCAATTCCAATCCCAGGACCAATCCCGGGATTGAAAATATGACATGGGATTGCAAACCTTAGTCCATAGACTCATTTTTAACAATTACTCGTAAGCATTTGTTTAAGAGTTTACATCAGAGTTACTTTACTCTTATACTCTATACTGGGGTGATCTAAAAATATATACACACTTTGAGGAAGAAAAGCGTATATATATATATATATATTATATATATATATATGTATAATACATTATAATAAGTATTACAGTGAATAAAAATGACAAAGTTTAAATTAGTGCTCAAACTGTAATCCACCCACCTCCAAACATATTTGAGCTTGAGGCCGTACATTATTGGTGACATTTCTCAAAGTAGCTGAAGGAATAGCGTGACTAG
This sequence comes from Trichonephila clavata, assembly GCA_019973975.1. Classification (NCBI taxonomy): domain Eukaryota; kingdom Metazoa; phylum Arthropoda; class Arachnida; order Araneae; family Nephilidae; genus Trichonephila; species Trichonephila clavata. The sequence goes on from BMAO01017525.1 coordinate 10,095, forward strand.
CGGAGTTTCAATTTCATAGCTCAGTGTGCTGGATTTCTTTCTGTACACCGTGTTCTTGAGGTAATCCCCTGAGTAAAAGAAACTTCATCAGTTGGGAAACAATATTTAGATAATTTTCAATCTGCTTGAGGTATCACTCACAAAACTGAGTTCTTCTGTCTGGTTCGTCCTCATTCAGGGAGTGTAACAATTATGGTACGTAATCATTTTATTTTGCTCTTTGCAAACTACGCCCTACTCACGCCTGTCTCCGTGAATCACTTGATTTTTGTGGTGACCGTATGAATGAATGTAACACTACAACAGAAGACGCTTCTTTTATTGATGTGGGTTTGCTGGCTTGATCGTCCCTTATGCATATCCTTTATTGCTCCATCAGTTTCAAAGTTATAGCGAAGGCGAGCAATACTTAAGCGTGTTGATGGTTCCCTTCAATATTGTTACCTCCAATGTCCTTGCTTCACTGATATTCTAGAACTTCCAATACCATTTTAAAATACTTCATCTCTGCTCGAAAGTCAGACGATCTTGCGCCATGGTCTCACTTCCCCTACTAAAACACTAACGCTCTTCATCACTGAACTATTGGTGAATACGCCGAAACACTAATGCCAACTGTTAATAGCAACTATTACAGCTCAAACCTATATATAAAGCGATTTCAAACTTTTAACATCAATATATTAACCAGTCTTAACATGGCACCACTCGCGCAGGGTGTGTCATACCCACCTTCTAACTTTTTTCAACGCTCCTGCTAAACCTTTTTTGGAAAATGGATAATTCCTGGTCTAGCTGACTTTAAGGTCAGAACCTTCAAGGGGCTCAAGCCTATCAGCGAATTTTTAAAACAGATCTTTGGATACCACTCCCTCGGGTGTGTCGTGAAGTTGAGTGACATTTTTTAATACGTGAGTACGTTTTAAAATATTCCTTATACTGTGGCGTATTATTGTAGTTATGATGAATAAATGTGGTATTTAAGTAATTTAATAAATACAGCATTTAATAGATATAGTACAACAGTATTTTCGGATGAAGACATTCTCTTCGCGTTTATGATGAGGAAAAAGCAAATGAAGAGTATAACAGCAAGTATGATTCCTCCACTGAAATCGATCCAGATTTTAAAAAGGGAGATACTGTTGAAAATAAATGTTTTATATGTAAGGACACAAAAACATTTGAGAAGAATGCAATTTTAAAGGAGATAACTAGTACACATCTTATCCACTTTCAGATAAACTTTTGAAAAAAAAATATTCTGGAACAAAATAAAAGAAAATAAAAAAGAAATTCCAAAATTTTTAAATTTAAAGAATTAAGAAGTTTACTCCTATATGTTTAGTTTGAAAAATATACAGATTTAAGAAAAATTAAGATCCAGTGAAAACATCGCACGACGCGATTAAAGGAGTGTATAAACAATGCACTGAATGCCCTTATAAAAAGAAGAGAAAAACTAAATTTACGTGTAAAAAATGTTATAAACATGTTGTACTTCCTACTTTTCTTCCTTTTTTAAACCTTTGTATACACATTTTACGGTAAAAACACAATGTAAATACCCTTGGGTATTGCACACTACGCGAGAACTTTAGGTCGTTTTTTTTACGCGAGTGATGCTGGGTTAAAGTGTGTATATATTTTATATCACATCTGTATTTTATTGAGGGATCTTGTAACTCAAACTGTTATGAAAGATTTATCACAATATTTGTAAAAATAACTGTTTAATTTGTTTATTAATGGATTAATGAATTAACAGTTATAATAAAATCACAGTAACGTGAGGATATTGAGATTTATAGATTGGATCCTATTGAGAACGTCACCTTGTTTCGAAATTTGAAGACTAATCTATTGCGGTGTTCTTACTATCATATTTTAGCAAGATTAAGAAATCCAAAACATGTTTGATGATAGTTAATATGCATGTTTAATACGTTGTAAACATGCATAAATGGATGAAAATATACAAATTATAAAAATTTAAATAGAAACAGTATATTTTCATTTTTAATTCAATACGTATAACGTAATATTATTTGAAAAATACTGTACAACGATTGTTTTTATTTCAGATGTAAAACTTGTTCTTATTTTCACCTTATCTATAGTATTTTTAAATGTCTATCTATTCGAAAGTTGCGAATAAATTCAAGAAAAATCTTGTACACACTTACGGAAATATTGCAAAGAGATACTTTGTAATAGTATATTTCTTTCGTTCAGAATAAACTGTAGTAGGCAATCAATCATAAGAATCATTCACCCTTAAAAGTACGTAATATGTTATAGGATGTTTTTAAAACAAAATATACCATGTAGGGGAAAACTAAAAAAATCGACATAATGTCTTCATAAGAATCTTAATTCTTCTGAAGAAGCCCTTGTACTAGAGAAAAAAATACTTATTTAAACTCGCAAAATTAGAAAAAATAAATGTCTGCGTTTCTCAAAAATTTATTTATAAGAAAGGAAGCATTATGAATTTATGTCTTGAGAAATGTAAATATCGAAAAAATAAACGCTTACGCGATTTAGAGAGTAAGTAAAAGGCACATTAAAATTCCCTTTAAACTTTAAAATATTGTTGAAATTCCTTTTATAGTTTCTGTTTAAATTATATTGGCGTGATTTGTTTGTTTTAGATAGCGTTTAACTTTAGCCAATGGTTATTTTTACATTTCTTTTCTAGTATTTAAGACTTTTTGTTATATACAATTTTGTGTATTCAAACTTATTTATTGTGTAGTACTAATTTTGCGAATCAACATCGTCATTTTGGAGTAGTCCAATACAGAAAAACAATTCATTCGTGAAGTTTTGAGTCTTATTTTAAACCATCATTAAAGTTGATTTGGGTCGTTTTCGCTCCCTTTCACTAATCCTCCAGGGAGAAAATGCTTCTTTAACATTTGTTTGAGTTTAAAATCACCTTCCGTATAGAGAAATGGATTTTATCCTAATTTGAGTGCTATTTAAACTCTAGCAGAGTAAGTGTTAGTGTTAGTCGTTTGGCTGCTACTAAAGTGAGACTAATGAAGTGATTATCGGAATCCTTGATGCTCTTGATGTTAAGCTTTTGACTGGAATATCCAGTTGACCTGGCGATACCCCTGACGAGTGTTGTTACACATCTGATCACACTCAGTAAAATGCATTATTATTTATCTTAGAAATTTAGGGTAGCTAATTAATTTCACTACTCCTTCAGCTTATAATCTTACATAATAGTAAACTGATAAACCAAATAAACATTGCTATTTTAACACCCTTTTATAAGCTTCACTTGTATGTAACGAAATCTTTGAACTTAATTTTTATCCTCTTTAAAAGGTCAGATTAATTCGAAGTTTTTTGCTCACTTGTCCAGGACAGATGACAATGCAATAATTTAATAATTTTGTTCCGTTGTCCTGATCAGGATAATCTGGACTAACGATTTCCCATTTTTAGATCCCATCCCGCATCTGGCGACTCATTCCAGATTCCATTTCCAGATTTGGCGACTAAAAGATTAAGTTACAACTTAGTTCGATTAACTATAAAAGGATGTTTTTTAAACTGTAATTCATTTGAAACTATGTCTGTTCATTTGGCGTCTCAAACCTGACGTGCGACCTTAGGGTCACGACAAAGTTATGGACTAAACTAGGATTTCAACCAAAACTGTTTTGGGAAAGATTTTATCAAAACTACCATAATTTCTCTGTTTTAGATAGCTTTTTGGCTTAAGTTAGTGTATTTTTTCCTTCAGTTTGAAGCATTTTGAAATTTATTAATGTTTTTTTCTGACTAATATGTACGTATGTTCGTATGAATATGCATCTTTAATTTTTTAGAATTTGTGATCAATTTTAATTGTAATTATTTTAAAATGATTGCAGCTTTCCAGGTTTTCTACAATTTATAAATTTTGATCAGTAAAAAAAAATCTTTATTGTGCATAATGCAAATAATATATGGCATCTCTAATTTTAAAGATGTCTAGTAACAGTGAATGATCAACATATAAAATAATTTCCAGGATGAACAGAAAGACCAAAATACTGGAAATGTGACTGTTATTTAACAGGAAATAAATTTTTTGAGTTGATTTTTGATTATTTTTTAAGTGCAAGCATTTTATTTACAGAATATATTCTTGAATGATTACAAAATTATTTGAAATTTCTCTATATCATTCCGAAAAAAAAACTTAATGAAATAAAAAAAATTATTAACTTTCATTGGAAAAAAGAATAAACATTTGGTTTCAGTTTCCCAGTGCAACGCGATTCCTATAATTTAGATGTAATTTTTAAACGCTATAAAGCGTAAGAAATTCCTCACCTGTATTTGTTCCATGCCATTTCATCGAAACATCAAGGTTGACACTTAATCGATATCTGGATCGCTTGGTAACCTGCAATGATAGAAAAAAAGCATTTATTTTTCTCTTTTTTATGTCAGATGATATTTCAGAATCTTCTCGAGTGAAATTGAATTTTGACAGGGAAATAAGTGTACTGATGCATCAAGAGCAAAACTTGAACCGGAACATAAAACATGGGTTTCTATTCCAATCCTAAATTATACGATAAAACTATGGCTCTGTCTGTTTAAAATGTTTGGACTGAATTTTATTTGACCATACTATTCAATCTGATAATGTATACGAATAGCTTATTTTCGTTAAGGATGAAACTATATGAGGGGATAATTATTGAGATGCACGGGAATGTTTTTTCATTAAACATTTATATATTTTAAATATAGGTAGTATTCACCTGACTCATTCATTTCTGAAAAACTCTAATGTAAGACTTTTCACTTATCATAAATAAGCAGAATTTCTTTTAAATCTAACAAGGGCAATACATAGAATGACTGTGCTGACCTAAAAAACAATATCTGCACACATAACCTAAGATTACAATAAATTCATACCAAAAAAGAAAAAAAAAGAAACTGCATATTACTTTTAGATATAAAAAAACATCACGAAGGAAAAACAAATTAAATCAGCAAATGTACAGCGTGACATACGAGAGTCACTCTGAAATTTTTGAGATACTCCTAGGTTTTTAAAGTTATACTTACAAAATTTTAGGAGCGTACAAAGTAGTCCTTTCCATCACCAATGCCCTTTTGTAGGCAAATTTCCACAGATTAAATGCCTCAAATAATTCATTTCTTGAAAATTGATGAAAAAAATGCATTTATAACCCCATCAATCTCTTTTTATGAATGAATACAATGTCCACGTAAGTTCTTTTTCATATTATAAAGTAACCAAAAATCATACATAGCCAGATCCGGAGAAAAAGGTGTATGTTCCATGATTTTAATTTGTTTTTGTTTAAGAAACTGAGCTGTTAATCCGGCTGTATTTGAAGATGCATTGTCATGGCTAAGCATTAGTCCCCTAACATTCACTTCTTGGAAAACTTCTGAAAGACATCTAGGTGTATACCAGTTTGCTGTTACTGTCATCTGTCTTTCGAACTTGATGGATTTGACCAATCTCGTAATTTGGAAGAAAACGAAATACATTCCTTTTTCATTGCTCGTTGACTTTTCACCATTTCGACGTGGGAAGACCCATACTTTGCTTTCTTGACGTGTTCCAACGTCCAAAAATGGCATGTAAGTTTCATCACTCGTTACAATTTTTGAAATGATTCGGTGGCCACACTCATATAGCAATTTAATGACTTCTTTACTGATTCTGTTAAGTTCTTCTTTTTGGTGCTCAGTTAGATTATGGCGAACCCAAAGGCAAACTACTTTTTTTTATATGTAATTCTTCATGAATAATTTTGTGTGTGTTTGTGGATTCAATGTTAAGTTCCTTCTGTATCATTTGGTAGGTACAGCGATTATCATCTATTAACATTTTTCGTATGGTAGACACATTATCTGAGATTACTGCCGACCGCATGGCCTTCCTCTGTGTTCTTCATCCTGAAGAGAAATTCGACCATTGCAAATTTTTTTAAACCATCTGAATACAATAGCATGACATGGAGATTCATCCCCAACTGCTAATTGCAGTCTTTGAAAGCATTCCTCTTGATTTAATTCAGCTTTAAAAATATTAGAAAATCATAGTACTTAATGTTCTCGCGTCACTTGATTTTCTCTTTTATCTAAAGTTTTTTTTTCTTACGCTAAGCAACTTGAAGTAAGTTAGTAAAAATCATTTACTGTGTTAAAAAACTGTGTATTTTCAAATTAAAATTTTAATTTTCCTTTGTAATTTCTCGATTTTGCGCATCTCAAAATTTTAGAGTTACCCTCGTATCACTCCAAGGAAATATTTTAAGAAGTTTTTTTTTAAAGTGGAATCGATGGGTGTGTGTGTGTGTGTTTACATAGGTTACATCAGCGAAAATAAAATAGTTTGTGAATTGTTCATTAGTTCCCAGAAGTCTACTAGACACAAATTAGGGAATTATACCTAGACAACAAATATATTATCTATCACCCTGTTTGAAATTGCTTTAGCCACGTGTACAAAACTTTCTCAGCTAACTTAGAGAATAATATTCCAAAGCTTCATTTCAGCCACAATGTTCTTCTTATGTTGTGTCTCTGATGTAATAAATAATTAGCGGTACAAAATCCTACACCTGTATTTTTATTCTTCATCTAACAGAATTTTTCGAGTACTTGCCATATTTAGGATAATAAAGGGTTATTGTGTCATAGATTTTTGTTCAATAAAATGTTTAAATGGAGCAACTTATCTAAATGAGAAATAGATAAAAGTTTAAGATATTATTCACAGATTATATTCTACTAAAACCCTTACATACCATGGTATGAAAATAAATAAAGTCATTTTCTTCACTTGAATATTAGAAATACACTATCTGGCCAAAAGTATCCGGACACCCAGTGATAGGGACTTAGAGCGTCCTGAGGCACATATTAGTATGATGTTTGTCCCCCTTTTCCATGGATAACAGCCTGCACACGTTTGGGAAGACTTTCCACAATTTTTGATAGGTGACCCTAGGAATTGCCTTCCAGGCGTCCATCACAGCAGAAGTGAGTGCTTGGAGTGAGGATGGTCGATTTGGCTGACTACGTAATGTGCGCCCTAATTCGTCCCAAAGGTGTTCTATGGGATTTAGATCGGGGATCTGAGAAGGCCAGTACAGTTTTTGAACAACCATTTCTTCAAACCACGTCTGTGCAAGCCTCGATGTGTGAATGGAGTAGTTATCCTGCTGGAAGAGAAATGGGCCTTCCCCGAAATATTGCCATAGAGTAGGGAGTGCAGCATTGTCCAGAAGGGCCACACACATCTCAGAGTTCATGTTTCCAATCACAGGAACTAACGGACCCAGGCCAAACCACGAGAAAAACCCCCATACCATTATGCTTCCACCACCAAACTTAACAGTCAGCACAATGCAGTCACTAAAGAAACGTTCGCCGTGCATCCGCCAAACCTAGAAGTGTCTATACGACTGTCAGACTGTAAAGCGAGATTCATCACTCACTCCAAAGAACAGTTTTTCACATGTCCTCAGTCCAATAACGGTGAGCTCTACACCATTGCAATCAATGCTTCGCATTCTGTAGCTTGTGAGCGGCTTCACGAATATGGAATCCCAAGTTTTTTAACTCTCGACACACAGTCCTGCAGCTAACTCTAATTCCTGATGAACTTTGGAACTCCTGAGAACGTCCACCAACGAGGACTTGCGATTTTGTTTCACTACATATTTCAGAGTTCTGCGGCTGCATTCACCAAGTATTTTCGGCCTACCGGTTCGTTTTTCTGCCGTTTCACTCTGACTCGACGTTTCCACTACACAATTACATCACTCACAGTAGATTTAGGCTTCTGTAGAATGTCCGCAATCTCACGAACTGATTTCCCACGAAGTTGGCATCCCACTTTACTGCCACGATCAAACTCACTAAGCTCCTTTGACTTACTCATTGCCTCACAAACGCATAAATACAATCTGACAAACCACTACCAACACTTTTATAGCTTTTAATTACGTATCAAATTGCGTCACTCGCCAGAACCACATATTTAAGGGGTTCCCGGATAATTTTGGCCAGATAGTGTACAGGTCCCTCGCCAAAATACCTTGCACTACATTTTGCTAGTGTTATTACAAACAAAAACACACATGTTACAACACATAGCACATCGCATTTTGTAAAATCATGATTTTTGTAAATAATGAAATTAAAAAACAACAACTCATTTTGAATCCGGTATTAGAGCAAAAGTGAAATATATATATTTTTTGCAAAACACCATTCATCATAGTTTCGTTATAAGGATTTTTAATATTGATTTGTGTTTTCTCACTTTCGATATTACTTTCTATCGATGAAATCAGACCGTGAGGAAAACAATTTCTTCCAAAAAGGAAAAGAAAAACTTGATTGATATGCCAGTGCGTGAGCACCTACTCAGAATCACCTATTGTCTTTTCCACGGTGCTGCGAGATTAGATTCTGACGAACTCTACTCGCAAAGTAGTCCCCCCTCCCCTCCCAATCGAACCTGCATTTCAAATCTGTCAGCAATGGATTCATCTCCGCTGTATCCAATCCGAGAAAAAAAGATTCGTTTCTGTTTTCCATCCTTTCCTTTTTAAATTTCTTCCCTCAATGCACGTGCAAAATTCGCTTATAAATTTCTTATTTTTGGCCACAGATTGTTCTCACCCAAATGATGATAATTTTTTTTTCAATGCTTTTATCTTGTGAAAATAAATATTTTCTTTCCCCCTTTTGTTAAAAGAATTAAATTGGAGAATATGGATATTTATTTATGTTGGAAGATCGATTCATTCAGTGATTTGTGACTACAGCTCAGAGTATGATAATAACCTAGAAAACACCTTTGATAATCTACATGCAATCTAAATTACAATGTTGGATGTTTGCATGGATATTTGGGGAATTTACACAACACAAATTTCACTTTTATTGGATGTTGTCTCGATGGTTTTTTGAATTCTAAGAAGTCAGAAACCGCACATCTGGAAGTAACAATTAATTTTTCGATAAAACAAAAAATTAAGCTATTATTATCTCAAAGGGGTTTCAACTTTGAAGTGTAATATGTTTAACACAAAGTAAATGCAATTGCACTTTTCTGCCGCAACAGCCGGGTGTCATCATCACTAGGACATGGCATATGCAATTCCAGTCAAATATTTGGATCACATCTTTTTGCAAATAAAAACCAAGTTGTAGAATGGTTGATTTACTATCTATTTGTCGAGGCGCTACGTCATCACGTGGGTGTAGTGTGGAGAAACTTACTTTTATGAGCAACTAATAAGCAATCAATCAAATAATTTGTTTTATTTGTTGCTTAAGATAGATAATAGAAAAGCTGAAATGGTTCTTGTTTTAGTAAAATTTATGCTGTCACCTTGTAAATGCAAATTAACCTCATTAAATTTAGTAAATAAATCTGTTAAATATAGGTAAAATTTGGTTTACACATGATTATAAATTTTCTTTTAAAATTAAAGTCACAATCTAATTTAATGAGCCCAGTATCACATAGACACCCACTTACACCTCATGGACCCCCAAATTAATTTTTGGCTGACGTCGACCCCTTGGAGGTTGTCATAGACCCCTGGGGGTCTAAATATACCACTTTGGGAATCACTGGTTTAAACCCCCAACTGATGTCATCTACATCAAGCCCCTTAAATACTGATCTTTGATTATGCGAGACTTGAAACCCGGTACCTGTCGAGTAAAAGTCTGTTCAGAAATGTTATCATATACAAAGGAACGTCCTATAACTGGTAATTAAAATATATTTCTTTTCTATGCAATGCGGGGGATGATGCAGTTTTATATGTTCAAAAGTATTTATCTTTATATATAAAATATACGTGTCCCAGTGTTTGTCCGCGATGGACTCTGAAACTACTCAACCAATCATAATATAATTTTGCATACTGTGTGTCATTTCGTCCAATTTAACACATAGGACGGTTTTTATTTAAATTAATCACGCCATAATTTTTTTATTGCCGGAAATGTGAAGAATCCAGAAAAAACGTTGCCAGATTCCCGTAAGGGATGCTCATGTGTCTGTAAAAGCCGATATTGCGACAGAGGGTGAAAGTTTTCGGTAACTCTCGACGTTATTTAAACAGCCATTCCATTTTTGTTTTTTAAATCAGACAAAAAATAATTATGGAATCGGAAAGATAATTTCTTTTGGCACGATACGGTATAAATTTTTTTCCAAAATAATGATATTTTCTATTTTTTAAGATTTTTTTTTTAAATGAGTTAAAATTGATGCGTTTTTATGAAATTTTTTTTCTAAATCGTTGCGTATGAATTTATTTTCGTGTTATTAAAACGATATTTTTTACTAAATGATGCAATGCTTTTTTCTATTAGAATCAGTCATTTAAAAAATAAAATGCCGGAAACTTTTTTTCTACGATTTTTTTAAGATATACTCAAAATTTTAACTCAACATTAAATAACTTCGTCATTTATTAAAATTATCGTATGAAACTTTTTTTTACGTTTATAGAATAATGCTATCCAATTTATGTGCGAAGATTGAAAAAATTGCTTAAAAATTACGGATTATTTTGAAATATTTTGTGATTTTCGTAAAATACCGTTTTTGCAAGAAATAATTTAAACAGTCTTTTTTGTACCTTTTTATTTTAAAGTGCTTTGTTTTTGCAATTAATGTGTGAAATTTCAAAATTTTAACGTGAAAAATAATCCTTCTAAGAAAAATGAAACCTTTAAAAAAAATCTCAATTGCGTCACTTTGCGTTAGCTTTCTGTTTGGAAGTCGGGAAAGGTTGAGGTAGTTTTGAGTCTTTTGTTGCGTAGTAAAAAGGGGAATTCCCTCATAACACGGGACGCTCATTCATATAAACGCATCACAACCGATAGTTTTTTTTATTCTTAAAGATTGATTTATTGAAGAGCAGCAGAATATAAGAAAAAAATATCATAAAAAAATATAAGGAAAAATTCTTAAATATATTTTTATCACATAGTATTATTCTGTTTTTGAATTTTATACTGTGAAATGAATCAATATCGTTGCGTTTAAATAAAAATTACTTTTAAAACTTTTATTATCAGTGATTTAAAAAATAAAAAGCCCAAAACTTTTTTGAACAAACTTTAATAAAACATTCAAAATACTTAATAATTATTAATTTCTTCTTTTATAAAGATAATTGCACGAAATTTTTTTCTCGTTTGTCAAACATTTCAAAAAATCCTCACAATTTTACTTCAAGATTTAAAATAGTAGTAAAATTTTGTAATTTGAAAAATTTCTACTTTTCTGTCTTTTTTTCAACATACAGCTATTTTTAAAAAGGCTACATTTTCGTTTCCGAAACTAAAAAAATGCAACGAAAGAATTGAAAATTGAGTGAGTGATTTATAAATTCGCACTTTTCGCCTATTCGAGGGTTTTTGGCGATGGACCTCGAAATTTTCAAATATGGTCAAGTGACGAGGACGACACCTGAGCTTTCACCCATCTCTCCTAATTACCACACCACACCAACGCAAGAACAAATTTCGGAAAAGGGAGTTTTAATGACATAGTTACAGAAATCACTCACATCGCGCATACACACACATAAGTGCTATCGTCCTGAGGGAAATAGGAAATTCCCATGGGGATAAAGTTATTCACTCGGTAAAAGCCCGTGCAACGCCGGGCTAAGCGAAAAGGAAAGAAACAAAGAAGTAAAAGTAATTTCGAAAAATTATATTGGAAGTGCTGATTTTGTGAAGAGAAGAGAAAATGTTAAACGAGGAAACCATTAATACGCACTCATGGGCCTTGCACTCACATCGTACGCGTCACACCCACACAAAAGTGCTGGCGTCAGAAAGAAAGGAGGAAATTAACATGGGGATTAAGTTATACCCTCGGTAAAAGCCCGTGCAACGCCGGGCCGGGTCTGCTAGTCTCTATATAAAAAGAAAAAAAGCGACTCGCTTAATCATCAGAAGATCTGCGAAACTATTAGGCCAAATAATTTGAAACTTATCACACATATTTTTTACATTGAGTAGAGATTCGCCAAGAATGAATTTTTCTGGCGGGAATGGAGGTAATAAACTAAGATTTCTGTTTTTGAATTGTTAGACATACATACTTGAAATTTGGTAAACATATTTTTTGTTGAGTAAAGATGTTATATGTTTTTCAATACATAACCCCAATAGAAGATTACGGGGCGTTGCAGATAAAAAAAAACTTTCTGTATTTGAACTATTAAGGTATCCGATTACCCTAAAATTGTGAATTTTGCAAAACATTGACAAATGTTTTATGACTTTATTTTTAAAGGTCACTTTATTATCTTTATAAAAATACCAAGTTGAAATTTTTAGAACGAAAACTTCAAGTGTTTTAGTAAAAGCAAAAGCCACTACTACTTAAGCAAGGTGTCATACTTTAAAACGCGTGTTACTCGAAATGCAATTTTTTCGAAAAGCTGAAACGGGGACAGTTTGCTCCAAAAGTTTTGAACATAATTTCCTAAAATTTTTTGCGTAGTTTCCGTATAAGTGAAGTTGTAAAAGTGTTTTATAACTTTTCAGATTTATCAAACATTCTTTTATTAGAAAATTTACAGTCCCTTATGTGCCTTTACAGTGCCTTAACAGTATAATCACTGTTTTTTTTAAAGCAATTTCATATAACTAAGATAAAGTGCTCTGGTTGTAAAAATAAAAATCTCTCTTATCCCGAAGGTCATTTCAAAAAATGAATAACATAGAAACACATCGGAATTGAAAAATTGAAAATTTGTTCTTAAACTTTTGGTAAAAAATAGACCACGTTTGTTATTTTTTGTAAATTTTTTACCAATGTTTCCCCCACACACATTTTAGTAATAATAATTTATTTTTATCTTCTTAATTTTCGCATATTTTTTTGAATATGTACTAAACAAATCTAAAAACAACAGAAAAAAAATCCCCATATCTTCCCTTTTTAACACGCTCTTGTAAACTTCACTTGTATTTTAAAAAAAGTTGTAGCAAGTAGCGGATACCTTAAACCCACAAATTTAAAATTTCGTAAACAATTTTGTTTATTTATTCAGTAGGGATCCGCTAAACCCGTTTTTTAAAAATCAGCCTCCAAGGTAGATAACGGAAGAGGGGTTTGGAAAAACGTTACAGATAAAAAATATTCTCTTTTCAGCTATAAAGAATTTTTAAGAAAATTGGATGGCCTGTTTCAATTCTATCAATCAATTTCCTTTCATCGATAAATCATTCTTTCTTTTTGAATAAAACGTAAAACAATGCTTTCCATCTTTTGTCTCCAAAGTTTTGTCTCTCTAAGAAATCACTTTTCGTATTTTTGCGATTTTGGAAGCTCTCCAATCTTGAATGTGATATTTTCCACTTCAAACAGAAATAAATCTATCTAGTATCCTCAAAGAAGATCAATAGAGAAATAAAATTGTTCACTATCTGAAATAGATTTCAAAACATTTACAAATTTGGTTTGGATACTTGTATGGAGATCTCTCTCTCTCTTTTCATTTGTATGAATGTGTGTGTGTAATATGTAAGTGCGTATATATATATATATATATATATATATACATAAAAGCAATAAAATAAAAATATGATAAAAATAAATTAGAAAAGTGCCCATATAACTACAATTTGAAACAATGTTTTATTTGCTACATCTAAGAGTAATGTTCTACTTATTTTAAAGACTGCAAGACGATTACATAAAATTTCCTTTTTTAAAGTAAAATAAGATTTAGGAAACATATAGATTGATTAGAAGAAACGGCATTTTAAAAGCTCCCTATATTCCTATAGTACCTTTTTATATAATTTTTGAGTAACTTTGCAACGGGTCTTATCCACGTCTTGTGGCCGGGAAGGCCTAGCGGTCAAGGTAACGGACTCGTGAACGGTGTGACATGAGTTTGAGCCTCTGGCCGCTGAAGACCACCGAGTAAAAGAGCAATGCACGTTAAATCTGTCGAAAGCTCAAACGTCCTCCCATTGGTATGGTGTGGTAGTTAAGAAAAGGTGGTGCCAGCTCAAGTGTCGTCCTCGTCACTTGAATTTAGTTCAAAATTACGAGGTCCGTTGCTAAAATCCCTCGTGTAGCTGAACAGTGCGGCGTTAATATTCAATCATTCAATCAATCACCTATCCACGTCTTTCATTAATCATGTACGGAATTTCTTCGTTACTGTTGTATGATTATAAATTCGGAGGAACCATGATTTATACAAATATAAGTTGCTGCAAAAAATCAAGCGAAGAGAGAGAGTCAATGGTCGTCAGGCTGATACTGAGAGGTATAATAACTAAAGAAATCGGAGTTACAGTAAGGAGAACCGAAATCTCTAGTAAAAGTTAAGTAATATAATAGTAAAAGTTAAGTACTTAAAAAATTATTTTTGAAACTTTGGTGATTGCTCCCTTCATTAAAACAATATTTTGATGGTAAATTAAAAGTAAAACAAGTAATATAAAAAAAAGTCAATTCCCCTTTAGATCAACAAAAAAAATTAACTTTATTTACTATTTATTAAAGAGTTACAATTAATATAAATATGTACACTGGTGTCCAAAAGTTAAGCATAATTGATAATTATGTGAATAAAGAAGGAACTGTAAATCAGAATGGCGGGAAACGTGATATGCGAGTGTAAAATGGTTATAAAATAAGGAAGCAAATCAAAAGAATGATAATTATTTTTACTATCCAAAAGTAGCAGTTTGAAAGAAAACTGAGCATAGCAAGAATTCACACTTTAAAGAAAAAATGAAAGAAAACATTAAATAAAATACTGATGTTGCAGTTTAATAAGGCGTGTGGTCACCTCTGACAGCCAGGCACGCTGCACAGCGATTTACCATACTTGCTATGAGATGATGAATGAGTTGTGGGTTCAAACGGTTCCAAGCTTCTTGGAGAGCTCTCTTCAGTTCTGTAACGGAGCTTGGCACCGCTCGGTGACATGGCGCATTATCATCCATGAATATGAAATCAGGACCAACAGCACCTCGAAACAAGCGAACATAAGGCTTAAGAACTTCGTCTCTGTATCTTTGAGCAGTCACAGACCCCGTGTCAAAGAAATGGAGGTCTGTGCGGCCGTCCATCATGATGCCTGCCCATACCATTACTCCCCTTGATGGAAAATGATGTCTTTACGTTATGTTTCTTGGTTCAAAACGTGTTCCACGTTCTCTCCATATCGTTACCAGCCGAGAATCACTACTCAGACTAAATCGGGGCTCGTCAGTGAACATCACATTTTCCCACTCTCCCACACTCCAATGTTGATATTTCAAACTCCAGTTCAAATGGGCGCGTTTATGCGCAGATGTGAGGGGAATGCAAACTGATAGTCTTCTGGCATACAGGCCAGCATGATTGAGTCTCCTGTAAACAGTTTGTCTCGAAATTCGTATTACTGTGAGCGCCGAACCCAGTGCTCTGGCAGTACTGCCCCTCTGACGTCGCGCACTTATCACCGGATATCGGTCTTGGCTAGGTGTTATGACTTGTTCGACCGGATACTGGTTGTCGGGTAACATCTTCCGTTCTTTGAAACCTCTGCCACAGTCTTGAGATCACAGAGTGGTCCACATTCAGAATTCGAGACACTTCGGTTTGTGATGGTGAGGATTCCAGCATTCCAACAATTCTTCCTTTCGTAAACATGTCCAATTGGCGTCTTTGTGCCTTCATTCACCTTGTTTGATGGTTTACAACGTTCCTTCGCACAGCAGTTGCACGAAACTTGTCTGATCTGCCTATACTGCTTGAATCGGTTTCTCCGCGTTCCGATATGCGTCGGTGTTTCGCGCAGGACGTAGTCGACTGAAAAGTTTTGCATAAACCCAATGTTTCTTCTTCACCCAATTAATATCCGCAAGAAATTTGGAATAACTTTACGAGTATTTACTCCATGTTTTTCACATTTTACGATTTATGCTTACCTTTTGGACACCAGTGTATATACATATGACAAAAACACAACAATAAGTGGCGATTAATTTTTATTAATTGTCATTAAAGTATCGTATTGTCATCCAAAAGAATTTTGCATATAAAATTTCAGTTCAACTGAATGCTTTGAAACGTGAAGAAAAAAATATTTTAAAGATTTGCCACAAGTCTCTAAAAATGAAGCCATCGTGGTTGAATCTGTAATTCTTTAAAAAACGTATTTAAGTCAATAGATTTAACTAATTATAGTTAAATTATCGTATTGATACCTAAAGCAATGGTATATAGAAAATTTCAGCTGAAATGAGCACTTTAAAATGTGATAAAAAAAAACTTTTCAAGTTATGACACAAGTCACCAAAATGGTCGCTAAGTTTCCATAAATGATGCCAACTTTACTGGATTTGTAATTATTTGAATAATTAGTTTCAATCAATTAATTTTTACAAATTACTAGCTGACTCGGCCACGCGTTGCTGCGGATTTGATTTAATACGTTAGTTCAATATTATCCTAAACCATTAAATGCAGTCCAATTAATCTTCGTATATAATTTTGGAGGGTTGAAATAAAGTATAAAACAACAAATTATTTTAATTTTGCATTTAATTCATTCATCTCTTATTTGAGTGTAGTATAATGCATGAATTACTAACGAAGTCGTTAAGTAACAACATATGAAGATTTAATTTTATAAATGTTGTGAATAACGTTGATTCTTTGCAAATTTTAAAATTATTTTTATCATTTTAAAGTATAACAACAAATAATTTTATACAACTAAACAATTATCGGTGCACAATATTTTTCGGTAACCCGTATTTTGCTAACTCAAATAGATTGAACGGTTTCCGCACACGTGAGCATGTAACATTTAGTTGCCCTTTCGAAAAACATGGATTTTCTAAGTCCAAGTATCAAAGGAATATTGTTCGGTTTCAGATTCATTTATGGTCATCGCAAAAGCCAAACAAATCGGAATTGAAGCCTTTTCAATGGTATTAGAGAATCTGACAGTTTCAGTGGAATACGTGGCAACAAATTCCGTAGTAGCAGAACCGAATTTTAGTTCAAACTTTACAGTCAAAATGTTTGCATCAAGAAGTTCCCGGTATAATTTTTTGATGATCAAACGTGCACCGTTGCATTATCTAGGTGAATTTAAGTAACGCAGAAAATAACCAGGGAACCAACCGAAGACTATTTGGTGACATTCCTGATATATCTAGATAATTCAAAAACTCGGTTGAAAAATTTACGGTTTTTTTTTCATCAACAATAGTGTCGTTTGGCTTAAAAAACGTTGGATCAACTGGCAACAAACCTGTGTCTGAAAGTTTATTTCATCACAGCATCAACATTTTTTCTGATTAAGTAAAAGTGTTACAGAGGCAATAATTATCAAGATAATTATACAGTATATCCGGAAAGACACTCTAAATTAGTTCCTTTTTGCCTAAAGAACATTACAGAAATCGTCTGGGTATTTCATGCATTATGTATTCCGTTTCCTATATTCAGTAGTTGGTTAGGAAATATTTGCTCAGATTGATCATCTTGCAAATGTGCTCGCGTGTTTATGGTCAGTCGAAGTGTTTCCACGTTTCGCCATCAAAACGATTGTTTTAAACAGGCGTTAATCTCGTGAGCAAAAGTAGAGCGTGTGATGGTTGTTAATACCTGTCGGAAATCACCAGACAGTAATACAACATCAACACCGAATATTCTCTCGTTGCCATTAAAATTTTAGCAAAGCTCTATGTAATGCTTTGAGTAAATGTTTATGGTTCATGGTACACTTATCCTTGATCATGACTGAATTCATTTGCAATACTGTAGCCAATCCACTCTTTTTTTCAATGTTATACATTGTATATTGTAATTTATGAATGTCCAATGGCAGCTGAAGCGGAATATGCAGTTTTTCCGCCATCTAACACAGTGACAACAATGCCCGAAGATGCAATTTCCGATTGCAATCATATTTTCGCACGACTGCACCTGGAAGTTTAGTTGCTACAGGGAATGAAAATCCGGAGGTGGATCTCGAACACAAAGCCATTTGACCCATTCCAGCAATATCCAGAAAATTTATGGAAGCTTTTGAAATCCATATCCAGATTCTCGTTCCCACCCGAGAGGTACTCGGTGCTCTCTTTCGACGCCCTTGCTCCAGTAAGTTCAGTCTCTGAAGGGGGACATTACGGTCGGTCGGCATTATCCGGCAAAGTTACGGGAGTTTCTAAAATCTGATTTCACATTATTATTGTTTCCCATCCAGAAAAACGCCAGGAAAGCATTTCTCTCTCCTCAAGAATTTTAAAAAGCAAGCCTTTTCCCCAGTTCGTGCAAAATACTTTCGTCTGGCATTATTTGACGTAGATATGAGATTACTATATTGAATTGGATTGAGAATATTCGGATCGGCAGTTCCGAAATACAATCAAGATCCACTTTTTGCGTCTCTATATCGGCAGTGGCCGCGGTAGCGAAGTGGTCAAGGCACCGGATCATGGCTAGTGTGTCATGAGTTCGAGCCCAGCATCATTGAAAACCTGCCGTGTAGGGGAGAGATGCACGTTAAATCTGTCGAGAGCTCAAACATCCTCCCTTTGGTGTGGTAATTAGGAGAGGGTGTGCCAGCTCAGGTGTCATCCGCGGCACTTGACCATGGTTTAAAATTACGCGGTCAGTCGCCAAAAGCTTTCGTGTAGCTGAAAAGTGCGATGTTAATATCCATTCACTCACTCATTTTACGTCGGCAATATAGGCTGGTACTGCTGTCCGAGAATATTCCAATCCTCCGGCATTATCTGCCAAGAATACAGGAATTTCTATATTTAGATTTCAGACTCGCTTAAACCATCTCAAATTACATCAGGAATACACTTTTCCCGCGCCAAGACTTTAAGGGTGAGCTCCTGCCCCGGTTTGCGTAAAAGACGGTCATCCTGAATTATTCAGGAAAGTTACTGTTATTTCTCAGATTGAATATCAGATTCGGATTATCCGTTTTGAAATACACCAGGGACAAAATTTTCATGATCCAAGGCAATCATTTTAAGGCAAGCCCCTGCTACTGTGTGTCTAAAATACGGTCGATTGGCATTATCCGGCAAAGTTATAGAAACTCCTAAAATTCAATTTCAGATTCTTATTTCACACTCCGAAATGCACACGGAACTGACTTTTGGTGCTCCTGCGCGAGCAAGTTCTGTCGCTAGAGATAATGAAAATTCGGACGCGGGACTCGAATCATTTGCCTTTTCTCCTAATTCAGACAATTTCCGGCAAGTTTAGTGAAGTTTCTGAAATATAATTTCAAATTATAGTTTCCCGCCCCTAGATACAACTGAAATTACTTTTGTTCCCCTGAGAGGCAAGTTCAGTCCCTGAAGGGTATTAGGGTCGCCCGGCATTATCTGGCAACGTTACAGGAATTTCTAACATTCGATTTCAAACTCTCGTTCACCATTTCAAATTACAACAGAAACGTACTTTTCCCGCACCAAGACATTAAGGTTAAGCTCTTGCCGCGGTTTGCGTTATAAATGGTCGTCCTGAATTATCCGACAAAGTTACAGTTATTTTCTCAGACTGGATATCAAATTCGGATTATCCATTTTGAAGTACGCCAGGGTCCAAGTTTTCACGTCTCAAGGCTTTTAATGTAAGCCCTGGAACGGTGTGTCTAAAATACGGTCGGCCAGCTTTATCCGGCAAAGTTACGGCTAATTTTGGAAACTGGCTCAAAATTCGGATTCCACACCCCGAAATACGGCAGGCACTTAATTTCCGTGCATTTTGGTTTGCAATATCTGCTTCCACAGACACATGAGCATTGTTCCATTTTGCGATTATTCCCATACGGGAATCTGGCAACGTGTTTCCGGATTCTTCACATTTCCGGCAATTAAAAATTATGGCGTCATAAATTGAAATAAAACTATCCTATGTTTTAAGTTTGGACGAAATGACACACAGTATGCAAAATTATATTATGATCGGTTGAGTAGTTTTGGAGTCCATTGAGGGACAAACACTGTGACACGTATATTTTATATATAAAGATAATTATAAATTACTGTATTGCATCCAAAATAAGTGTATATATAAAATTTTAGTTCAATTGAGAGCTTTAAAATGCATTTTATTAACGATTCAAAAATTAAACAAGATAAATATATATACACACACACATATATATATACATAACTAGAGAGTGGAGTGTGAACTAATAGTAGGATATGAATAAAAGTGTTGAGAGATTTTCTTAAAATATCTCTTGAATCAGTGCATCTAAATCCACAATCGATCGCAAGGTCGCGACAATTTTTATAGTTCCAGAGTTTTCTTAGGTTGGTATGAATCGCGTAAATAAATATAAATTCATGTACTAGTAATTAATAATACGAAGTAGGATTCAGAAGTTCATGGAACGTGAAGCCTGCAACGTGAAAAATGTTTGTAATATAGCGACTACGATGATATTTCTGTCTTATTGCGTTCTTCCTATTTTCTAATAAACTTTTTCCCAATTCACATAGTCGCTGGCTTGCCACGTTTTATTTTGTAGGTGGTGCATATTTAGTAGCTTGCGGTTGAAAGAAGTTGCGTTTGTTCAGCAGAGAATAATACCAAATTTTGTGTTGGCTTGGAAAAGAGCGCTACGAAGACTTACGAAATGTTGCATGTTAATGGCTGTGATATACACTGCTGTGCAAAAATTAAGGATGAGACGGTTTTTTCAATATAACTTTGTACAAAAGCATTCCAAATCAACACATTTAATACCGTAAGATCCCAATACGTAAGGACATGAGTAATGTAAGCAACACTTACTAAAAGAGAAATCAGAGGGATAAAAAGAAGCTTTATTGAAAAGTAGCATGGAGCGCAATGCGACTGAAGGCCGAAACATCCCTGTGATGGATGTCCAGCAAGAAATATCCGGTCTTTAGTAGGGGATATGATCTCCCTGACTGCTAGGCAGGTTTCACAGCGTCTGCCCATGCTGAGAATGAGGGTGTCAATGAGTTGTTGAGGCATTTCTGCCATTCGTCTTGCAGCGCTAATCGAAGCTCCGGAATCATTACTGGTGGTAAGGTACGAGCTGACAAGCGTCTGCCTAGAAAATCCCATACATGCTCGATGGATTGAGATCCAGAGATCGTGCCGGCCAATCCAACGTTCAATATCCTCACTCTATAAGAGCTGTTCGGCAAGCTACTGTGCGATGACATGGTGCATTGTGCATGGTGCTTGAAAAGGAACTGCGGACCATAGCGCCTCTAAAAAGACGCACATATGGAAGAAGAATCTCGTTACATAACGGGTCCCGTTGACTGAACCTGCGTCGAAGATGTGAAGGTCTGTACGACTACCAAGCATGATGCTCCCCAAACGAGAACACCGCCACCTCCATACCTGTCCCTTTCAATGATGTTCGAGGGATGATTGCGGCTTACCCGCTCTCTCCAGATGAGTATGCGATGAGAATCACTACTCAGACTGAATCTGCTCTCATCTGTAAAGAGTATCGTCCCCATTCATTGTCTCTCCAATTCCGGTATTCCCGGCACCACAGAGAACGCCTTCTCCGATGGGCAGTCGTTAGAGGTACTCACCGTACAGGGCGTCGTGCAAACAGACCACCACCGTGCAGTCTTCTGGCCACGGTAAAACGCGATATCGGTCGTCCAGTCGCCTGTGTCGTGTGTCTAGCGATTTCACCCGCTGTCTGCCGCCTGTTTCTTCTGGCCTGTAAGGCAATATACCGGTCATCTGCGGGTGTGGTTCCTCGTGGACGACCACTACTGAACCCCGGATAGCTGTTCTTGTAGTTTGAAATTGTCTCCAAAGTCGTGAAACGATGCCTGTGAGCAATTCCGAACTCTGCAGCCACACTTGTCACACTGCGATGTTCCTCCAACTTCCCAATGATTCGACCTCGGGTAAAAGCATCCAGATGTCGTCTAACAGATTGATTATTCGCCATCTCGCTGAGGCAGCAACTCGGTGTGATTTTAACTGCTTATACGGTGTGCAATCTCTTTGCCAGAAATACTAATCTTACACCGACAACATGCTTTACTACTCAGACACTCCCCATTAGTTACCTGCATATCTGCGCATGTGCTACCGTACATCACCTCACTTAATCTCCTGATTGGTCTTTCTGTCCGCTCTGCTCTTCGTTCAGCTGATATGCTAATTTTTCGACTTCGTCCTTAATTTTTGCACCCAGTGTATGATCGGAACGCAAGATTTTGAGTGACATGACGTTTCAGGGAATGCGTCAAAGACGACGAATGCTCTGGATCTCATAGACTTTCAACTCTGATGAAAATATTGAAAAGTTTTCTACGGAGGTACTATTAACACGCTTCATACAACGAAGAAATGAAAATGAAAAAACTGTTTTCCACATCCTTCTTACTCACCTGATTTCGCTCCCTGAATCTTCAGAATATTTTTTGAGCTCGCATGTCACTTGCAGAGTCGATAAGTGAAGTCTGCAGATGAAGTTAAAAGTGCATCGCAGGTTGAATTAAAAACATGGCTAAAAATGAATTTTAGAAATGTTTCAAATCACTTTACACTCTATGGCAAAAGTTTGCTGTTGCTAAGTGTGTTATTTCGAAGGAGGATGTGTATAGCAAACTTAACTGCAATTATTTTACCATGTTTTGATTAATTAGCTTTCTTGTGTGTCGGGTGAATTTTGTAATTGATTTTTAAACTAACTTTCCATGAGCTAGAGATTTAAAATTTGTACCATAGCTCAGGAGCTAATGACAATGCAAGAATTATATATAAAAAATTCTAGTCTCGTACCCGGCTCCAATGGGGTTTGTATTTCTGTCGGGAGGAATTTTGTAATTGATTTTAAACTAACTTTCTGAGGAGCTAGAGACTTGAATTTTAGACCATAGCTCAAAAGTGGATGACAATGTATGAAAATGTAAAAAACGGAGTTCTAGTCTCGAACCGGGCCCCAAAGAGTGGGCTCCGATTTTGACTGGGCCTCGTAACTCCGAAACTTACACGAATTTTACGAACAAAGTCCACCTGTCGATAGCATGGGTCGAGTTGCGTCTTCGTATCAATTTCGTGGCTCTGGAGTCAAAGGGGCCCCAGGTTACATGATTTGATTAACTCGTTTTCTTGTATATCGTTCATCCGGGTGGAATTGTAATGATTTTAAAACTAACTTCCCGATAAGCTAGATACTTGGAATTACTATAGCTCAGAAGTGGATGCAATGCATGAAATGTTTAATAAGAACTGTGCATGAAAGTTTTTTTATTAAGGAATTATTTTAATTTATAGACTTAGTCGGGTACTTTGAATCCTACTATGAAAAAATAACTTTTTGTGGATGCTATACAAAATGTATGATACAAAAGCTTACGTACAACAGTCTAAACTATGTATAGTTTCCTCATTTTAATGTATTTCTAAATTATTGTTCTTGATGCCAGTTACAAGAATGCTTTTTGTTATCTGGTAAAATATTGTTGAAATTTTTAGACTAATTTGGAAATTCAATTTTCATGTACTTGTATACAATATTAAAAAAT
>BMAO01017526.1:0-25150 GCA_019973975.1 Trichonephila clavata
TATGGTGATAGGAATAAGGTAATGGGTATGTACATTTTTTATATATTTTATTAATAAAAATTTGATGGGATATATTTCCAGTGTTTCTCAAACTGTGGGAGCGTCATGCTAGGGGGCGTGATAACTCTACGAGGGGGGGGGAGCATAGTGAAAAGTCGAAGACAAAAGATTATTATTAAACAAAATTAATTTACTGAAAGTAAACAAACAAAATACATTCTGACATAACCTCTTCGGGATGAACGCGCACCCGTGCGCCGGCACGAAACACCGCCAGGAGATGAGTGTCTCACCCGTGAGCCAGCGTGTTTCTTCCTCACTGGCCTAGTGGCTCACCGGTGCGCCAGGCACCTGGAAAGTTTTTTAGTCTGTTTTTTGGCAATAGATGGCATTCTATGTCCATAAGATTTAAGACACATGGAGATCTGACCTTCTACTCGAAATGAGAGAAATATACCCGCTTACTCGGTTTTTGTTTTATAAACATATGGGGAAAGGAATGTTTCCGAATTGAGAGCTTTACGACTGCTCTTGAAATGAACATGGGTTTTTGTTTATAGTGAAGATGAGAGATTTATTTTTCGCTAAAGCATTTCATTTGGGTTTTCAGTCTAGTTTTTTTTATGGATAGTTAGATCTGGTACACAAAATTAGTCTTTTTTTAACTTTTTATACAAGGTCGACTTTCACAAAGCTTACAAGAAAATGCTTAAAAACTTGTACTTAAACAGAAAGTGGCGGAAGTAAATTAGTATATTAGGTTTATAAAGTATTTAGGCTTAACTACACAAAACTATCCGGCCTGTGAGTGACACTCGCGATAGAAACCTCTGGCCCTGGCGGTACGCACGCGTTTGCGTCCTTCGTCACGAAAGGGATAATAAATACACATTTTCACTGATATAATACACTTATAAATGTATCAGTTCAGCACAATGTATTTTATAATTAATTTAAGAGTACTAAGTTAAGATTAGGTTTAAATATTACCAGAGACCCCAAGGACTTGACATACATAAAATTATATACAAAAATTAACACATATCTTGATAATTTGTACAGTTTATAATTAATCCCTCAACTGCCGATTAAAAGTTACGCGAATTGTCACATTTTTCACGAAGGCGGGCGTATGTGATGTATTGAGGGGGAGGGATGAAAAGTAATAAATAAGTAAAACGTTCTCTGAAAAATGCAAATCCTTCGCAAACACTAACAAGGTCCTTTTATTGTATTCTAAGGCCTTCGGAAAAATTTTATGGATAGCAGTGCACAGAGGAGATCGTACTTCGGAAAGACGTATATATATATATATATGTCCGGGGCAATTAACGCTTTGAGTGAGCGAGACGTTTTTAAACGCCGGTAGCACTTAAGATGCTTAAGTTGTATTGTAACTTTATCATCAAAGAATAGTATTATTGAACTCAATACATAGTTAATGTATGATGGGGGTGGGGGGGTGCGATGAAAATTATGATTGAATATTGAATCACAAATACTGAAAGTTTGAGAAGCACTGTATTAATCCCCTCTCGACATTTCCCGAGTTGAGCTCGAGGAGGCAAAATGTACCATACTGGCTCATCTCGAGTGTAGCTCGGGCACTGTGAAAATTTACACTGTGCGATCGGTCTTTCCCGAATTATTTCATATGTGCTTTTTATGGTTTTGAGCAATTTAAAATACCACTCGATGGAGTTTTCGGCAAAAAGAGGACGCCCTTCTGCTAAACACCCCCTTCACGCTTGTCTGAAAGACATTTCGTTGACTACATTTCCCCAACAGAGAAGAAAATTATTCTGACATGGCAGCTTATTATTTGTTGCTCAAGTGAGTGAGTGAATATTAAAGTCGCACTGTTCAGCTATACACGAGGGCTTTTGGCGATGGACCTCGTAATTGAACCATGGTCAAGTGACGAGACGACCCCTGAACTTGCACGCCCTCTCCTACTACACCAACAGGAGGATGTTTGAGCTCTCGACAGATTTAACATATATTTCTCCCCTACACGGCGGGTCTTTAGTGGTAATGGACTCAAACTCATGACTTGCCATCCACGATCCGATACTTTGTAGGCTACCGCGTCACATTTGCTGCTCAAGTAGAAACAGTAAATGGGTGAAGGTAAGATGAGAAACAAGATTCTACTATCCTGATAAAGACGCTGGGTTATGTACAGAGTCCCGTGTTTTCGAATTTATCATACACGATGAAAACTTGATTAATAATTTAATAATAATTTATTTAAATGCAAAAGATATAAATAAAATTTGCATTACAAGATAAAAGCTAGGTATTCTGAGCTTTATATTTATAGTTAGTATAAATTGACTCCTATGTCTAATGGGTTTTGCCATACAGAAAGCCAACTTTACAGGTAAACTATTCATTTATTTAAATAGATCTTTTACATTAATTTTTAGGGAACTTTTGTATGAAAATTGGGCTATTATGTTTAAAAACATATGTTTTTTTTTGAAAATATGCATAAAAAATGACATTTTTTTCCATAATCTAGACATAAAATGAGCCTGGAAGGGGTTAAAAAGGATTGCTTGGTATGGAATTTGGTATTGGTGCCAATTTAAGTGACAATCTTATCAACGGACTATTTCTCAAAATTACTTGACATAAAGCGTATGGGTTGTGGATCGTGGACCTTGTGACAGATAAAAATAAATAGATTAGGGGTAGGCTAAGATGCATAAATGCGAAGCAAGATCGGAAGAATGTTCGACAGGTCCGAACTACTCCAATGGTATCATTGTCTACTATTCAACGTACTACAGCCTCTTCACTACCCCTGTGGTACCTTCCATTTCGCGATGCTTGGCTGAGGAGGAATTACGCTCGCAGCGGCCTTTAAGACGTCTGCCTTTGAACCCCCTCTCCCAAATCGACGGAATCGTCTGGAGTGTTGTCTCAGCCAATCATCATGGTTGCTATCGGACTGGCATCATAGTATTCAACGATGAATCTCGCTTTACTCTTGAAGTAGATGACCATCGTGTCCGTGTCTGAAGATAGGCCAGCGGTCTCAATTATATAGCCATTGCTTTACAAAGGCATATGGCCATAACTCCTGGTGTGAGGGTAGGGGGATGCTATCTCATACGACAGCAGGTCATCTTTTGTCGTCCTCCGTATATCTTTAACAGCTCAACGATATGCAGATACCATCCTGTGGCCGGTTGTATAATCCTTCATGGCACATCTTCAGGGGCCCAGTTTCCAACAAGATATTGCCAGGCTCCATACCGATCGCATATCTCTGGAATGCCTTTATGCCATTAATACACTTCCTTGGCTAGCAAGGTCACTAGACTTTCCACCAATCGAACAAGTCAGGAAGGGATAGGACCAGAGGACACAACTAGGGCACCAGATTTATGAACTCCAAAATATCGCAGACCTGGAGCAACAACTGGTGAATGTATCGCAGGATGACATTGGGAACCTCTATCATTCTTTATCGAGACGTATACAAGCATATATTGACGCCTGGGGCGGTTCCACAAACTACTGATTTGAACATTCAAGCTGCAATTGTGAGCCGTGGATCTGCCTAAGGCCTTGATATTTTTTTATCATCTTATAATCTGTGTATGAGCTGTACACATATTTGTTGTTGTTGTTGCTTATGCTACCTGATCGACAGTAACATCAGATCAAGGTCCATGAAATTCATCGCGGCTAAGGGCTAGAATTTATTTTACGCCTGTCGTTAGCTTTAGCTTTGAGCCCCATTAAGGTGACAGCACGATTTTGCTCGGTACAACACGGTAGATGGCGAGACACCATTCGGACCCCTGATTTAAAGAGCACGTTCTCCGTGTGAACTTGGCGGTTATTATACATATATTTAATTTCATTAAAAACAACCACTTCCTTCATGGTGCTTCGACTTTTTTTTGCAAAAGTATGTGTTTCTTGCTATAGATGATTTTTTATATACAGCGGATTTCTAGTCATGGAGATAGGTCAAAATATAAAATTTCGTATAGCATGTTTGAGAATTTCTGAGAAGTGTGTGTTTAAAAATAAAATAGTCCCATAAAAAAAGTTAACTAAGAATCTGAAAAGTTTCAGGATATAAAATTTCCTTCTTTGGGGCTTACAAAATTTTTTGTATATACTTATTGATATAATTGACAGATAATAATTTCCACATGTTACAAAAGTATAGTCCAATTTTACTTTCATCTACATATATACATAATGTGGTCCTACGGCTTTTGGCTTTTCGTATTGCCGAATTCGACCGACAAATTCAGCGGAGAGATAGTAGGCAGCACGAGGATGACAAAACACCATAGAACATGGGGTCGCAAAACACATTTAGTTGGAGTAATTCGCAAAAAAAGTTACGAAGTGTAAGTCGGCGAGTGGAATGAAAAGAGGCAGTAAGAAGTAAAAATACACTTATTATTTACAATATGAAAAATTCTTTACAGCTCGACGTCAGAAATGCAACGACAAGTAATTTTTCCAGGAATTGTTCGACGTTGTGGCAGTGAAGGTCGCAGCCCAGCAACATAGACGGATGAAAGATTGTTTGACGCGTTCAAACAAATCCGGTGTGATGGTGATATCAGTGACATCGTCCACTGTAGCCAACGGAGTCGCATACACATGCAGTTTCAGGTGGTCCCTAAGGTGAAGGTGTTATGCTGCGGACATCGACTCCTCGGAAAGTGGTCCTGGTACATTCTTTGTGGTAGGCGTCCTTTACAATCGCTCGGTGGAACATGAGGTGCATATCCTCCACGTTCCTCCGATTATCCTCAATTCCTCGTTCGTGTAATTCGACATTGTTACCAAATGCCCGTTTAACACCCCGCTTTTATGCAACACCCACCTATGACAGGCTCAGCGCTTCCTAGACGAGTGGGAACTTTTTTTACGAGCAGATTTCTTCAACCATGTAATAACCCCTTCCCGTCTACCCTGAGACCCGGCTAAAGGTGTAGGAGTAAGAGAAAGATGATTCAACGTGGTAATTTCAAATTATTTATTCAGCGTTTAAATTAACTCAAAAATAATTCAATGAATCATAATAAATTAGAATGTTTCCGATTAGTCAACAGAGGGAGGGGACGAGAGTCGCGTTTTTGGAGAATACATCTAATAAATTAGCTACTTTGTATTAATCAATCTTCTACCTTAATATTGCTTTAGACGTAGATATGTATCTTATTGCTACTTAAACCTCTTTAATAACTTAAATATCACACGTATTATGAAGGTGACTAACACCTGAACTGTAAGCAGTTTTCTTATCTTCTAAGGCTTAATCCTTCAATTTTTTTTAATAAATATCACGTTTCTGTCTTTATTCTCTCACACGGATTTCTAATCTTCTTCCGTATTTCTATACTTATATCTCACTTTGTCACCTTTAGTTGACTAACTTTTCTAACCTCTAGCAACGAACCTGAACTTTTATGATAAACTTAATTTGCATATTACGTCTTCTCTTAAGAGAAGGTTGTTGTTTTTCATAGCCTCAAAGATTTCCTAAGAGGGTTAGTGGGGTTGTGACGCGTATAGATCCGTCACAACCCACCACGACGCTTCAAGTTCCCGCATTTGTATAACCACACTCCTGGTCTAGATCATCATACTCTTTTCTTTTGCGTTTTTCACCGACTCCATGTTTTTATGGTGATTTGTCATCCCTCTTAATTTGTCGGTCGAATATGGCAACCCCTGTTGTATTGCTAATGGATTGTTTTCTATATAATATGCTTTTTTTTCCATGATTATTCAAATATATACAGTTTTTCTTGGGAATAAATAACGCTAAAAACGAAACTTCCTTTAAATGCTAATTGAATGAAAAATACACGAGAAGTTTCCAAAAAATATGTTTCTAATGACCCTGTAATACATGTCTACCTTGTGACCTGGATAAAGGTGGGGGGAGTGAAGGATGATTCGACATGATAATTTCTAATTATTTATTCATCACTCTAATTAAATCAAAAACAAATCAATCAGATTAAATAAGACGTTTCTAAGTAGCGAACAGAGGATAAGTGACGAGAGTCGCGTTTTTGGAGAATACTTCTAAAAAATGGATCCACTTTTTATTAATCAATCTTCTACCTCAATATTTGATTTAAACTGTAGTTATGTGAAGAATTGTCACTTAAATCTCTTTATTAATTTAAATATCAAAACGCGCTATAAATATGATTAATACCTGAACTGTAGATAGTCCTTCTTATCTTCTACTTTGTAATGTTTCAATCTCTTGGTATCTTCTATTAAATAGCAATTTTCCACTTTATAACTATCTATTTCTTTATAATTTAACTTTCTATCTCTTTTCTCTCAGACATACTAACTCTCTTCTATCTATCTCTCCAACTAATATCTCCCTTTAACTCGCTTTGTCTGACTCCTAGCAAGCAAACCTGAAATATTTATAATAGACTTAATCTGCATATATCACGGTTTCTTCTTCAGAAAAGAGTTGTTGATTTTCATAGCCCAAAGATTTCTCGAGAGGGTTAATAGAAGGACGCGTATAGATCCATCACAAGCATAGATATAACTAACACATATTTAACTGTAAAGATTTATTGGAATAAAGAAAATCTTTTATCTACTTAACTTAACAACCACTGATACTCTAACATTTATTATACCGTATTATATGTGGATCAGTGGTATCCCAGATCCATACAACTGCAGCACTCATTCTTGTTGTTCTGAATAACTAGTTGCAATTTCTACAGAAATCCAAAATAATGATTTAAAAACTTTAAAAAGAAGCCCACCTTGCAATTTATCAGGAAATATCAGCTGGTCTATATACATTTTGGGAATCTAAGTCAATATGAGTATTCGACGTTCTCAATATATTTCAAACTATCCGTTGGCGTTGTGAAAATCTTACGTTCCTTGTATACTATACTTTTACAGATGTTAATTTTTATTTTCCCTCCTGATTAATGAAAAACCCCTTTTTAAACGAAGCTTTTTTTAAAAATTTTTGATAGGCAAACAAGTGTTAAAGGAAGGATTTGTGGTGCAAGTTGATGCTTCAAAGTGCTCATTACCCAAAGCAGAGAATCGGCGAATAGTGTGTGCTGGAGGTATGGCAACCAACCAATCATCTTGCCAGGTATATGAAAGACACCTTTTTTACTATGAAAAGAAATAACTGTACATTTCTGAAAAAATTATGAAAAGTTTTTTTGTATCCTATGTCTTTGACCTTTTGTCATAAGTCTACGAATATCCCAAGATAACGTAGGCAGTGGCGTAACGGACCCCACCCTCCTGCAAAGTCAGATTTTGGGCTCCAAGCCTGATCTTACAAAGGATTTCAAAACCATAACGTAACATATTGTTACGTAGATCGGGGTTCGAGGATTTTATGCAAAATCAGTCGTAAATAACAAGGCAATTCTTTAAGAGCGATGAGTATTTATTGTCGAAAATCAATCCTTGAAATATAGGATTCAGCAGCAAAATTCACAGAATAAATAACAGAAGGATTTCACACCTTCAACAGCACTCAGACACAATAAACAGTGTCTAAAATACACGTATGTAAATAACTATTCACAAGCACAGCCGAGCTGATCGCTAATCAAAACAATGCTCACTACTCGCTGGTTGAAATCAGACTGACTGTTGCGGCGAGTCTCTCTCTATTTATAGCAGAGGCCGAAATTTCTGGAAAGATGCACTCGCGCCACAGATCGTGACATCAGTGGATTTTTCTACTAATTTCTAGAAGAATCCAGAGGGTCCCGAACTCGCCAACATGGTCGCCAATGTCACCAAAAATGATGCCAATTTGGCTCTATTGCCAATATTTCGCCAAGTTCCAATTGAATCGCCATTATAACGTAAGGGACGGCGTTGCTTGTGAATATTACAATCTTAACATGAAATAAATATAGAGTAATATAAAGGCATTGCACATCCAAATCCAAATTATTTACATTATTTTATACAAAATTCGTAACATTGCCCCCTCCTCAAAGACTGCACGTCCCGGGCAGTACAATCCCTGAGTAAGAGGCATCTATTTACAGACATAACCTATTCACATAATAGTCAAATACTCAGCAGTAAAAAGCAAATAGATTCAAAATACAAACATAAATTACAACACTAAAATAAAACTAAGAAATTAGAAAAGAGTTACATAAATCACATTATTTACAAAATAATTAGTGACCATGGTCTGAACTTAGGGATCTTAGTCTCCTTGGCCAAGGTAAGGGGCTAGCCTATTATAGTGTATTACCTTCGGTTTTGTGTGTGGTGATTTCTGTATCCGAACCACAACGTCATTCAGTCTTTTTAGGACTGTGTAAGGACCTTCCCAGTTGGTATGCAGCTTCGGAGAGAGTCCTTTTCGACGTTTCGGATTCCATAACCACACTTTGTCGCCTTCGTGAAAGTCGTGTCCGGTTGCTCTTGCGTCGTATCGGGTCTTCATCTTCTCTGAAGCCATGCCGATTCTTTCCCTAGCCAAATGATGCATTTCCTCCATCCGTGCCTGGAGTTTCTTGACATACTCCTCAGGTGCCAAAGGAGCATCTGGTGGCCGGCTGAATAAGAGATCTGCAGGCAAACGAAGATCACGTCCGAAGAGCATCTGGGATGGGGAATAGCCAGTGGTCTCGTGGACGGCACTCCGGTAGGCAAGCAGGAAAAGAGGCAGTTTCTGGTCCCAGTCCTGTTGATTAGTGGATACCAGGAGAGAGAGGCTGTTCAGGATGGTCCGATTGAACCTCTCTACCATGCCGTCAGACTGAGGATTTAAAGCTGTAGTCCTGGTTTTGTCAATGCCGAGTATCTCACACAGTCTCTTGCAAACTGCAGAATCGAAGTTCCTTCCCTGATCGGAGTGCAGTTGTAGAGGAACTCCGTATCTTGAGATCCAATGTTGAACTAGAACCTCTGCAACAGTCGGGGCCTCTTGGTCGGGTATAGGATAGGCTTCAGGCCACTTAGTGAAGTAGTCCATGACAACCAGGATGTTGTTGTTGCCGTCTGATGATCTCGGAAGTGGGCCTAAGATGTCGAAAGCTATTCGTTCGAAATGCGCTCCCACATTATACAGCTGGAGTCGTCCTCTGGTGCGTTTTCTTGGACCTTTACGTGCAGCACAGGGTCACATGTGCGACACCACTTCTCAACGTCACTCCGCACATTGTTCCAGTAGAAGCGCTCTCGGACTTTTTGTAAGGTTTTCATAACACCAAAATGACCACCAGTTGGACTGCCATGGAGTTCGCTTAGGACTGTAGATATTCTTGTCTTTGGGAGAATTAATTGCCACCTGAATGCTTTTCCGTCGTCAGACTCCCATTTTCGATATAAAACACCATTTCTCAGGTGCAGAGAGTCCCAAAGAGCCCAGTAACGCTTCGTTGTAGGATGGAAAGAGGCAATGTCTTGCCAGCTGGGTTTTTGATCAGATTACTCTTTGAATTCGATTACTGGTTTAATTTCAGGATCAGCCAGTTGATCTTTTCTGATGTTCTCATCATTCCACGGGTCGGATTCCGATGTTGATGGCATTGTAACTTGGCGGACTAATGGATCTATTACGCCAAATTTCTCTTCGACTCTCGAGCAGTATTTACAGCTCTCAGGACAGGGTCTTCTCGAAAGGGCGTCTGCATTTCCGTGTGCAGATCCTTTTCTATGGCGAATTTCTACATCATACTCCTGTAGCCTTTGTATCCACCTGGCTACTTGGCCTTCTGGATTTTTAAAATTCAGTAGCCAGGTCAATGATGCATGATCTGTTCGAAGTAGGAACCGTCGACCGTAGAGATAAGGATGGAAGTGCTCCACGGATTTTACGATAGCAAGCAGTTCCTTCCTGGTCACACAGTAGTTTCTTTCTGGTCTGGACAGACACTTGCTAAAGTAGGCGATGACACGCTCCTGACCCTCTATTTCTTGGGACAATACAGCTCCGATGCTCTCACAACTTCCATCTATATTCAGAATAAACTGTTTCCCAGTTTCAGGATATGCCAGGATTGGAGCAGATGTTAGTGCGTCCTTGAGCTTGTCAAAGGCGTTGTTACACTCCTTCGTCCAGATGAATTTCTGGTTTGCTTCGGTCAGCTTATGGAGTGGTCTGGCGATTGTTGAGAAATATTTCACGAATTTCCGGTAATACGTACATAAGCCCAAGAAACTACGGAGCTGGTGAACATCTGTCGGGCTTTTCCAGTTTTTCACGGCCGAGATCTTATCCGGGTCTGTTCTTACACCTTCCGCCGAAATAATATGCCCGAGATAGGTTACTTCACGCCGGAACAGGTGGCACTTGGATGGACTTACTTGAGGTTAGCTTCTTTCAACTTTTGTAGCACACGCCTAATATTGTTAAAATGTTCTTCGAAGGAACGCCCCACGATTATGATGTCATCAAGATAAACCAGGCAGGCCTCGTACGAAAGTCCTCCGAGAACTGTTTCCATAAGTCGCTCGAATGTTGCGGGTGCATTACACAAGCCGAAAGGCATAACCTTAAATTGCCAGAGTCCTTGTCCCGTGGTGAAGGCTGTCTTTTCTTTATCGTCAGGGTGGATTTCTACCTGCCAATACCCACTCTTGAGATCTAGGGTAGAGAACCAGGTATTGCCAGCGAGTGTATCAAGCGTGTCATCTATTCTTGGAAGAGGGTAGCTGTCCTTCTTGGTCACGTCATTCAGCCGACGATAGTCCACACAAAATCTGGTAGAGCCATCTTTTTTCTTGACCAAGACAATGGGAGATGCCCAGGGACTTGACGATGGCTCAATGACATCATTATCTTGCATGTCTTTAATGAGTGTTTGGACTTCTTCCTGTTTAGCAAACGGCAGTCGTCGGGGGTGCTGCTTAATAGGAGGATGCTCTCCCGTATCAATTCGGTGCTGAGTCAGTCTAGTTCTTCCAAAGTCCTCAGATGTTCTTGAAAATAGGCTTTGGAATTCTGAAATCAGTTCTCCTGCAGCACATCTCTGTTTCTCGTCTAAGTCCGTGTTTCGTAGTAAATCCCTGACTAGATCCTCTGAAGAAAGGTTTTGGCTTTTGCACTTTCGGTCAACACATGTGACAGGAGCACAAGCTGCGATTACCTCTCCTTCCTGGATAGTTCTGGTCTTATCACTGATGTTAGCCACTCTTACTGGGATGACTGACTTCGAGAGGTCCACTACCGACGAAGCTATCAGTACTCCTGCCTTTGCACTGTCTGGGTCAGGATAATCAATTAGGCCGAATCGGAATTTCCTATTTTCTTCTACTAAACCAGGTATTATGCATTCAGTTCTTGGTGATAATGAGATGTTGGATTTTGCTATAATTTTCTGGTTGGATTCAAACTGAGTTTGTAAGCCAAAAAGAGTGATTGATGTCTTCAAATTTTGAAGGCATATTGCTATTCTCAAAGTCCAGTTTGAAGTTATTGTTCTTTAGAAAATCTAGTCCCAGGATACAGGGATCTGTAATATCTGCTACGTATGCCGTATGGCGATAATCGATATTTCCAAACCTTAGAGTGATATTAGCTTTCCCATGTACACAAATCTTGTCACCAGTCACTGTTTGCAAGGAAACGCAGGGCGGCGTCCAGATAATTTTAACTTTGGAGTTTCGAGCCAAATCTTTCCTGATTATTGACACATTGGCTCCAGTATCGACAACCATACGGCACGAGATATTATTAATTTGTCCAACCACATAAAGTCCATTTTCACCGCCATTCACTGCAGTAATTTGGAGAATCTTGTGATGGGGCTTTTCATTATCTGGCGACCTCCACCCCGCGAGATGGCCATATCCTAGTTTTCCTGCTTCGAAGAAGAGAAGGGACTCTCTTCTTTTCTTGCTCGGGGACAGTTATTTCTCAGATGTCCCGCCCTTCCGCATCCCCAGCACTTGAAGTTGCGTTTCTCTTGGTTCTGACGTTTAGCCATTAAAGTTTGCATTTCTTCTCTCAGTTTTTCTATGTCGTTTATCCATGGAGATTCAGAGGGCACATCTTCAGTCACTCTAGCTCCCCGAATGGAATGGCGGTCTCTGCGACTGGCTTGAGTGGCGGCCTCTAATTTCAAGGCATATAATAGGGCAGATTTTAGGTCCTGAACATCTGCCATTTTTATAGCCTTCTGAATTTCTCCATCCTTTAGTCCGTCTACGAAATGTTGCAGGGAAATTATTTCTCGCACATTTGCTGGCTGGTCGAAGAAAGCCAAGTTGGCGAGCCTTTCTATTTCGGAGGCATACTCCTGCAAATTTTCTCCGGTTTTCTGGAGTCTTGTTTTCATCTGCAGCCGTGCGTAGTCTTTGGAGTATTTCTGGCCGAACCGAAGATCGAGAGCATTATAGAGGGAGTACAAATTCAGCCGCTCTGTGTCGGGAAGAGTCTGCAGTATTTCAGCCGCTTCTCCTCTAAGGGAAGCTGCTAGTTGACATGCCTTGACCCCTTTAGTCCATCCGTTGGCATCAGAAATAATAGAAAATTGAGTCTTATACACCTCCCAGTTGGTTTTTCCATCATAGGTGGACAGCTTTACTGACACTGGAGAAGCAGTCAGAGGTACTGGAGAGGCAAGCACAAACTTGTTTTCGTTCGTCGTATTTCCACAAGCTAGAAGCTTCTTTTCTAAAGCTTCTACTCGCTGTGATACAAGGTTAAAATTCCCAGCTACTTCTTCAATTCTTCCTTCAACTTGCTCTTTAACTCTTTCTATTTCTTCCTCTACTTTCTTTTCTATCTTCTCTTCAACTACTGCGATCTCTTCTTTCATTTTTCCAGCTACTCTCTCTTCCACACTGTTTATTTTCTCTTCAACATTATCTATTTTCTTTTCTAGAGAATTCTTCAGATCCTCTTGACACTTCTGTACGCGTTTTCTAGACCTTTCTCCATTCTATCCTTTAACTCATTCTTTGTCTCTTCTTGGCTTTTCTGCATATCTTCCAGACCTTTTTGCATTTCTTGTTGACCTTTCTGCATTTCTTGTTGACCTTTCTCCATTCTCTCTTTTGTCTCTTCTTGGCTTCTTTCAACATTTCCAATGCTACTTTTCAAGGCATTGATGCCTTCCATCAGAGCCTTCAGTTGCTCATCCATCGCTCTTGTTATTGGCATAAAATCCCACTTCTGACACCAAATTGTTACGTAGATCGGGGTTCGAGGATTTTATGCAAAATCAGTCGTAAATAACAATGCAATTCTTTAAGAGCGATGAGTATTTATTGTCGAAAATCAATCCTTGAAATATAGGATTCAGCAGCAAAATTCACAGAATAAATAACAGAAGGATTTCACACCTTCAACAGCACTCAGACACAATAAACAGTGTCTAAAATACACGTATGTAAATAACTATTCACAAGCACAGCCGAGCTGATCGCTAATCAAAACAATGCTCACTACTCGCTGGTTGAAATCAGACTGACTGTTGCGGCGAGTCTCTCTCTATTTATAGCAGAGGCCGAAATTTCTGGAAAGATGCGCTCGCGCCACAGATCGTGACATCAGTGGATTTTTCTACTAATTTCTAGAAGAATCCAGAGGGTCCCGAACTCGCCAACATGGTCGCCAATGTCACCAAAAATGATGCCAACTTGGCTCTATCGCCAATATTTCGCCAAGTTCCAATTGAATCGCCATTATAACGTAAGGGACGGCGTTGCTTGTGAATATTACAATCTTAACATGAAATAAATATAGAGTAATATAAAGGCATTGCACATCCAAATCCAAATTATTTACATTATTTTATACAAAATTCGTAACAATATCTTTTGGGGGTAAAATCCTAATACAGCCCATTGCTGTATTTGGCGACAAAAGTTTTTTTCCAAATGGCGCCAAGGAAAAAATCGCGTTTTTCAAAATGGCGTCAGAGACGAAAACAAGAAAGGAAAACGTAGTTTTCAAAGTGGCGTCAAGAGACGAAAAATTTTGAAAAAAAGTGGTTCCTAGAATGGGCAACATAGAAAACATCAAATCAAAAATAAGATATTAAATGCAAATTCTTTCCACACAAATTTCGGTCATCCATAGCAATGTTCTATCAATCCTTCATTCATGCAAAAAACAATAATTACTTTTTTACCTTTTATTCAGAAGAAAATCCTTTCGTCGTGTTTTTACGAAGAAAACGTGGTTTCTAAAATGGCTTTTATAAGGAAAGCTGAAAAATTGTCGCTTCTAAAACACAACAGGGGGGGGGATCCAATATTAATGATTTAGACTGATGAAATAACGATCTCCATTTCTCTCAAACACAATTATTTTCATATTTCGGACATGCATACCGAAATATCTTCAATCGTTCACTCCTTCACAAAATAATCATTTCTTCCTTACCTTTTTCATTCAAAAGAAAAATATGCATTCTTCGCGCTTCAAAAACGTAAAACGTGGTTTCCAAAATGGCTTCAAGAAGAAAACAGAAAAATCGTTACTTCTAAGCTGCAATAGTGAGAAAAAACATAGTCCAAATTGAATTTATCACAACCCTTTTTCTCTAACAAACATACTTTCAGCAGTTGTTTCATTCAAGAAAAAAAAATCCACTCATTCCTTCACTTTTAGCTTTCTAGAAAAATCTCTTACACAATCTTCCAAGATGACCATCAAAATAAAAATGACCACTGTCCAAATCCTGAAAAACTAAAAAAAAAAAAATCCGGTTCAAATAGGGTTACTATTTTTTTAAAAATTTCAGGGTTGCCAAATTATAAATTTTATCGCCAAATATTTGGTGCAAAAAAAGATTTGGTGACATAAGTGGGTCGTTTTAAGATTCAACCGGCTTTGGGTCCCCTAGAATCCTGGCCTCCCACGATGCGGGGGTCGCTGCGTGTACTTTACGCCCCTGAATGTACTCCCCTGATACAAACGATCATCTAAGGCACAGTCAACAACATTTAAAGAAATGCAATTTAAAAACATTGACGTGATTCCCAGATGTGAGTACATCATGGTCACAAAGTGGGCAGGAATTTATATCTGCCGTTGCCATTCTATACAGGTATTCCTGCAAAAAGTCATGACCAGTAGAAGGCCTAAAAGACAGAAAAAGAATCAGAAATTCTTGTTAATGTCTTCAGAAAGGAGCCTCACTTTTCCCCCGAAGCCCTCTCTATATACAGGCTGGAACGTTTAGCTCTAATGGTACAAGATATACAACGCTTTATATGCTGAAGACAAAGGAGGG
Organism: Trichonephila clavata; assembly: GCA_019973975.1. Lineage (NCBI taxonomy): Eukaryota > Metazoa > Arthropoda > Arachnida > Araneae > Nephilidae > Trichonephila > Trichonephila clavata. The sequence continues at coordinate 15,216 of BMAO01017526.1, forward strand.
TCTGTACTAAACAATCTCATGACAAATGAGGAAAATTTTTCTTCTCGTGTAAACCTTTGAGCCAAAGTGATATCATCACGCTTGACTTTTTATCAAGTTTCTTTGTTATTAACCATGCCAGAGCTCAACTTATAATGTCAGAATGTTTCTATGGTAAAATACTTTGGTGTTCAGAATAAAATTAATTTTCGGGTTTGGTTTATTTTCTTTAGAAGGTAATGACAAAATCTTAATAAAATTGTGCGTGCACCATATATAGTTAATATTCTCTATTACAGAGACAAGAATCCTTATAACGCTATAGCTGAAGCATACAAAAACATATATATACACTCAAAAGCCAAAACATTGTGACCACCTGTCAATAACAAGTTGGCCCACCTTTGGCGCGCAACACAGCTTCAACCCGCCTCGGCATGGATGCCACAAGTCCTTGGTAGATGGCCGGAGACAGATTGTACCAGATGTTTAAGCAACGGTCACGCAAATCCGAGATATTGCGAATTGGTGGTCTTTGAACTCTGAGCTGCCGTCCCATGACCGGATTGAGATCCGGTGAAGCAGGAAACAGAGTATACCCAATTTTCTCTCTTAAAGCAATTGCTGTTTTTCTTGCTAATCCCAGATTGTCAGCAAAGCTGGACGATCTCCATGAATCCAAAAATTTCTAAAACGTCTAAAAACCGAATAGAGTCCTGAAGAACCTCGTCGTTTATAAAATCCAAACAAGCCAAAATGTGGGCAGGGAAGACCATCTCGGAATAACACCAGTGGCACTCCAAGAATATCTTTTGACTCTGACGAAAAGTGAATTCTTTTATATTGCCGCTAAAAGCAAGAGTAAGCAGTCAGACATTTCCTAGGCAGAAGACTGAATTAGTCCCTTGGATTTTATTTTTGTTTTTTGTCTTGCTTTTTTCAGTAAAGTTTTATAAACAATTTTTATCTTAATTCTATGAAATTACTAAGTACAATTTATATAATCCCCCCCCCTCGCCATATTTCATAAAATGCCTATTTTCAGAAAATTATTGTAGGAGAAAAACCACAGTAAGGAAAAGAAATTTGTTCTTATTTATTATTAATTATATTTTTCTTTACTATTGCATTTTCATTTAGATCAGAGGAGGGTATTATGGAATACCATTTACATTTTTAATAATAACTTTACTGGTTTTTGATAACAAAATCTCTAAAATCTTGAATACATTCTATAACTATTTGTAAGGAATTGTCAATTGTCAAAAAAGCGCCATTAATTTTGTTGTTATAAAAAATTTATTATAAAAAGGTTACTTGAAGGATATTATGGAATAGACAGGTAATATAGAATGGGTGGTTGGAACCATTGGGGAACTAACAGGACTTCATAAAACTATATTTTCAAGATTAAGTTTAAGTCATTACTATTTAGAGTTTATTTACACAATTCACAAGTATAATATTTATCTGCTCTGGAACAGTCAAGGTAAGCTCACAGAAAAAAGCTGAAGCATTGAATCCAACATATGCCTTGCTGATCTTTGGAAAATTTTCAATTACAGAAGATACATTCAATGTCTTTGTTTTATGGTTCTTTCGTTGAATGGTATGGAGTTCATTTGAGATTATACATCAGAATGGAACGACTTATCGCTACTAAGATTGGAGACATCTCCAGAAGGTCGTTCTAAGATTACTTTTATAACAAAGGGCCTTTGAATGTTTGGTTTCTTTTGTCGTTTTGAAGCTTCTGGTTCCTTCTTTTTGTCCTTTTCTTTCAGTTTATCCTGGGACCTTTTTTAGGGTGAGTGTATTATAGAAAAAGATACAGCTTTCTGTATTATGAAATATTTTGTATTCTATTATATCAAATTTGCCATTTTGGAGAAATAAACTTTTAAACTGAAGGATAAAACATTGTCAGCTAAAAATTGACTACAGAGTAATAAATAACATTTCTTTTAATGTGTATATCATGAGTAAAATCAATGTTCAAGTAACATGTGTACTAGTAGAGGAAAATGTCGGAAACCTACCAGCAAAAAATTTCGCAAATCATAAAATGCACTTTGTCCTTTAGTGGGACAGCAACAAGGGGTCATTTTTCATTGCATTACACCATGAGAGTAGTTTTTGGAGTGATTCGCGGTTTTTCCTTGCGTTCGTAGCTACAAACATAGCCAAAACCTTGATATTCCATATTTCCCAACTATACCATAATACACACCTCTCCTCTAAAGACGTTTTGTAACAACTCTTTGAAGACTTTTAGACGTTACAGAATCAAAATATATTTTTTATTGCCATGTATTACTCATCTTTTCCACTTTGAAGGGAGATTCCGGGACAGGAATTATCAGGTTATACAAAATGAACTTCTATGCTTTGGGTTGACTTCGGTAGGACCATCAAATTGCGCATCCCACAGTCCAGATTCCTACACGGACGTTTACGCCTACATGGATTGGATCAAGTCTGTTGTGAAGGATTTACCCACAGATTAAAAGGTAAGAAAAAGGCCCATACTTTCTTTACATGAAAAGTATTTAACACTGACAGTCGGTCATTTGAGATTGTGCTGATCTTTAATTCTATGAGAAAAAAGTAGATTGTTCTCAAAATCTGTCATGGATTTTGAGAATAATACTTTCATGACAAATATAATTCAAAAGCAGCAATAAGAGATAATTTTGTTTGCTTATTGCATTAATACCCTTTCTTTGTAGAACATTTGACAACGCACAAGGCGTTCAAAGCGTGTTCCAATAATCGTGAGACACCCTATATATACAGGGTGTCCAGCCTTAATGTGACCCAATGGCTAATTCCCAAACCGTTCGGTTTAGATATGCACTTCCAATTTGAAAAATGTTTTAAAACAGGTAAAGAATGTTTTTACGTGATTTTCGAACCAAAAAACCCATTTAGAAAAAAATTACAAAAATTAATTTTTTATACGCTCCCCAGGTCCTATCACTTATATTTAGGAAAAGATGCAGTACACCAAAACAAAGTAAACACAAAAAAATTCATTTTATTACGATAAAAACTGGCCGAGTTATGGAACTTTGAAAACCCTATATTTTGTCCATTTTCTCGGCCATTTTAAAGAAGCTAGTAAGGGGCCAAAGTGAAATTAGTTCGAACTCTGCCAGGAAACTTTCGCTCCTGCACGTCACTTTTATGTAAATCGTTTTTAAATTTAAAAGCATACTTTACTAATACAATAATTGAGTATTTAAGAAATAAAATTTATTCTGTGTTCGTGTAAAACATAGAAAAAATAAAATATTTTGGACGAAGAAAACATTTTAAAAGCAGTTCCAAAAAATAGACATATGCTGCGGCTTCATTCTGATTTACTGCGTTTTTGCTGATCATGACGAACATTAAAAATTTGTTTTGTAGTCGCTTGCAATTGCATGCAGTCGTATTCTAATATTACGAATTCTAGTACGGGAGAACAAGATGTATACAAATGAAGAATACTGCGAAATGGTACTGTTTTATGGGCAGTGTAATTGAAATAAGAGAGAGGCGGCAAGACTTTATGCCATTAAATTTCCCACTCGAAGACATCCATCTTATTGTACAATTGCCCGTGCTGTTCTACGCTTATATAAAACTAGGAGTTGTCATAGACGTATTCCCTTGTCTCGTGCCACACCTCGTGCCTTCATCATTATTTAAGTGAATTTGGTCATTCTGATATAATAAAGCCCCTGACTCATGATTGGTGCATCATTCCACATTATGCTAAAATTTGAATGGCCAATGCTGTATTATTTTGCTGCTATTTGTTAAAACAAGCTGTTTTAATCTTTTCGGTACAAGTTGTATTTCTTTAATTTAGTTTCTATTGTTTGCCGTACAGCAAAACAAATTGTCAATCTATGATGTTTACTACGATGTTTTAATTTTACTATGATGTTTTTCTTTTGCTTTTTCTGTAGATAGTGAATTACTATTATCTAAATTCAATTTATATACAACCCCCTTTTCTGAGCAACTCGGATGCTTCAAATTTATGTAGGCATAACTCGGTCAGTTTTTATCGTAATAAAATGAAACTTTTTGTGTTTACTTTGTTTTTGTGTACTGCTTCTTTTCCTAAATACAAGTGATAGGACCTGGAGAGCGTATAAAAATTTAATTTTTTAAATTTTGTTGTAAATGGGTTTTTTGTTTCGAAAAGCACGTAAAAACATTCTTTACCTGTTTTAAAACATTTTTCAAATTGTAAGTGCATTTCTAAACCGAATGGTTCGGGAATTAGCTATTGGGTCACATTAAGGCTGGACACCCTGTATAGATGATAACATAGGGAAATTTCTAATTCATTGCAATAATAATTGGTAATTTTTCCAATTATTATTGCAATGAATTAGAAATTTCTTCTATATTTAAAAAGAAGAATTATTTGTAAATTGTCACCTGATAGTGTTCAAATAAATAAAGGCAAAGGATTTACAATTCGCAAAGATATTTCCTTAATTAAGCTAATTATTCCTTAACTAAACTAAATTATTTTCTTTCTTTCTAGAAATGGTATTACGATATCCAATCCTAGAAGTCTAATTAAATCTGGAAATTATCCCATTTGTTTTCAAGATAAACGGAAGAATTTTAAATTCGCAAGAATATACCTTCATATTCACAAGAATTCTGCGTTTATTTAAATGATGGCACATCATTTTTGTCCATGCAACAAGTAAAATAAATTTAAAGCTCAGAAGAATACAATGGTACATATTGTAATATGTCATGCTTCATTTGCAACGATGTTAATAGTTTTTATTACATACTTACTGTTAAAAACAAATTTTACTAATGTTAACTGTAAGAAGTATGTCAGAAATATGTAATAAAAAGACCTTATACAAGAATAAATAAATCTGTGTTTCTTTTTTTTCTACAATTAAAAAAAGTTTTTTTTTTAATCTTGCATTAAATGAACATTTATAAGAGCAGAACTCTTTTTAGATAAGAAATAAATTCTAGATTGTAATGTATATAAGCTATATTAGAATAAATACATACACTACCTGTTGATTTCATTTCAATGGCCTTATTTTCTGATCTTACCTAGTTCTTCCCATTGGTTTTATTTCACAGAATTCACGCATTTCAATTATACATAGGTACGATTTAAGAAAAAATTTCTAATTTAAAGATTTTCAAAAATTTTTTTGGTTGCCTCTTATGTGTGTATACTATGTAAAACAGATTTTGTGTGCTCAAAATTTCATAAAAAGCTAGCCATTTAATTTTTTAAGGAAAAAACTTAAAATTTGTGAAGTGATTTCATACTCCTTCTACAAAAGTTTACATACACACATGATATTTGATTTACAAGTACGTCAAAGTATGCATAGCAAAAGTTGGTATGGGGGTTTTGCGATAAGATGATTGGTATTCGTACAATACTTATTTTTATGAATGCTTATTGAATACTCCTTAAAAAAATGTACAAATTCTGAGTTCAATTATTTTTAAAAAAATAAGTATTGCTTTGATTCAAAAATGCATACCAACTTTTGTTACAAGTACTATTAGCTATAGGTAAAAAAAATTCGAAGCATTAGTCACAATAGAAAAAAAGCCTTAGCATTTTAAATGGAGATAAACTAGTTATTTTATCTTTCCGAGATAAGTAAGTTTAAAGTTTTGCTTTGCTTAGGGATGTGAATAAAAACGAGCGCAAAAGCTATCATAATTCTGTGTTTTTTAAGTTTAGATCTTTCAAATTTTGACAGGTTATAGAGAGAAAAATATAATTTAAGCTAAAAAAATTAAATTTGATTTTTTGACCGATTTTTGTCAATTGAATCGTATTGTCCCCTTAAATAGCAAAATTAATAACAACACATTTAATTTGTATTAAAAAATGAATGGTTTTATTGAAATTACAGAAGGGTAAATAAATAGTTCATGCACAGGTAATTGATGGTAACGAGAAAGTCAATTTCTTGGCTAGGACTACAGCTGGGAGGGTATGAACCCCACTGGGTCTCTTACGATCAGCGAATTATCCTCCCTTAAGAAGATTGAACTCATTCAACTTGGAAGACCACCTCCTAGTCATCTTTGGTACTTAAGAAGAAACCCAGAAGGGGTTCATTCAGGCTTATGCCTAGGAAGTACCAGACTGCCTTCTCGCGCTTTGTGAGTGGCCATATAAAAGCTCTCACTTTTCGTCAGAGTCAGAATATATTCTGACTCTGACGAAATTCTATTCTCGGAGTGCCACTGGTGTTATTGCGAGATAGTCTCTCCTGCCCACGTTTCGGTTTTAAAATAAAAGGGGATTCTAAACCCTCATCTGTTTTTAGAATTCCTAGAACTTTTTGGATTCGTGGAAATCGTCCAGCATTGCTAGGCAATCTGTCATTAGAAACAACAAGAACAATACATAGATAATTAAAGAATTAAAAATTTAAAGGCGCAGGCCCCCAAAATGGTTAGTTGATGTTGTTGTTTCCATTCCTCAGACATCTAGCGGCAGCTAGATCAGATCCAAGATACCGTGAACTTTAGCGAAGTCAAGCCCCAGTAGAGGACTTGCACAAATATTCAACAGAGCAAATCCCAAACAATCCAGGATGTGATCGGGTGATGCCCGCTTCAGATTGCATTTTTTGCACAATGAAAAGACTTTGCGTCCTGAGTCAAATGTCATGTTTTTCAGATGTCCACTTATGAGTCTTGAGATGGCAGTTTGACCATGTTGTCTGTCCCCTCCAAATTCTAACGCTCTCTCGGGGTATTCCTGCTGAACCAAGGATGGACTGGAGAGGTGAGTCAGTCTCGTCTGATTGCTTTTTTCTTTACAGAGAAAATTTCTTTATATGTTAGTGTGTAGTCCTGGTTGGGAGGCTCAGAACAACCTCTTTTAGCCAAGATGTCTGCAGTCTCGTTCCCTTGGATGTTAGCATGGGAGGGAATTCACTGAAAGTGGGCTTCTATACTTAGATGTAAAACGTGATTTAGATTCCTAATCTTATCTTGCGATACATTACTCCAAACGTTTATCAATCGTATAAGTGCTGGAATCAGAGGTCCTTCAGTCATTTGAGTTACATTGAATGGTACATCTTTCTGGTACATTTTCTAAGGTAGTACCAGGTTCTATACGGCAATTATTTTTCTGTATTGCCTACATACTCTTGATGTTATTGACCGAAAAGATCCTCAGTCTTTTCTACGTTAATTGCTGAAAGGTTTAGTGATATTTTCGGTCTATCTATCTATATATGTGCAAGGGTAATTAAATTAGTTCTGAAATTAAATTCCCTTAAATTTATTTTCCGTTATATCTTCAAGTCTTATATTAAGCACCCAGTTGTTTCTCCAAAACAGATGGTCCAAACAGAACACTTCTAATCCAAGATCATTAACTTTTATAGCCCATAAGTCATCCTTAACTTTCAAGTATAACTCCTAATGAAGAAGGGCACTTAAAACATCTGGATATAAGTAGTAAAGCCCCTTAGTCTTCACTTGGTAGTCCTATTTCTCTCAGCGACAGACGTATAGATTGCTCGCTGAATAAAACAGTTTTTAAAAAAGCTTGGTGTTGACTTGAAACACGACATATATATACACTGAATTGCCAAATTTTTTGATCACTTGACACTTATACGGTAATCAGTCATAGTTTCACGTTGTTGCCACTAGAGGGGGAGATACTTTTCAAAGGAAACATAGGACGAGAGTGCAGCATCAATTACACTGTTTCTTGAGTAAAAAAAGGGGTAAGCACCTGATTTAATTGAGTTTGAACGGGAGATGACTTTAGGCACTTGAAGCATCGGAACAAGTATCCGCAAACCAGCTTGCACTTATGAAATGTTCAAAAATGGCAGTTGTTAATGTTTACGGAGAGTGGATTCCCAAACAAAAATTCGGACTTCAACAACAGTGGCTTGTGGTCGTCAAAGGCTCTTGAAAGTTCGCGGGGAAATAAGAATTGCAAAAATTGTCCAGTCGAACAAAACAACAGCCATATTTGTGGGGAATCTTAATCAAGGAGCAAATGCGTATGCGTCTGTAAGTGAACTACTTGAAACACTTTACAGCAGGGTGGCCGACCTTTTTGAGAAGAGTGCCACTATCTGATATAAAAAAGTTTTGCGTGCCACTGTAAACTTTTCCAATAAACAAAAGAGTATTAAAAGGTGAAAAAATGTTACTTGTAGGCTTATTATGAATTTTTTGCGCAAATAGCACGTATTTTATACAATTTTAAGTAGTACAAATTAAATATATTATAATAAATAAGACAAATATTCGAACTTAAGTTTTATTGTTAAAATTTTCTTTTCGTTTCAATCAATTAGGTTAGGCATAAAATTAAAATGAGTAACCCCAGAAAAATTTACTTCTGAATAATTATTAAACATTCAGTGCTTTCTTAGTGTGATTTTTATTTCTTAGATTTTTTTATTAAGTTATTTACATTAGGATCAGTTCTCCAAGATGCTAACAGAATTGCATTGTTCTTGGTGTGCATCAGTTTCTCTTTTTTCTCTCCATGATCGAGACAAAAAGAAGCCAAAGTGAGTTCACAAAAGAAGATATAAGATCAATCAGGATTGGAAAAGAACATTCTTTTCCTTGTTATCTTAAATGTAAATTCTTTAAATATCTTGTAGTATCGGTAAGAAAACCTAAATCTCAAAACCTATCTTCATTCTTGAGAAACAAGCACTCACTAGTTCATTGTTTTCTTCCAGATACTTTAAACGGCCTCCCTCAAATTCCAGATCCTCGCGAATGCCCTTCCTTCAGAAAACCAACACACACACACAAATGAAGGAGTGTTGTCTACATTATAATTTTCTATTGTTATTTAATTAAGTGTATTGAAAATAGATTTTGATGTTTTATTTTGTCTGAAACCACCACCTTTCAATAAAACATTAAAAAAGTTAGTATTTATAATTATCTTTTCAAATTTTTTAATCTTTCAATAAGTCTTCGCGTTCTACTCTTACATCTCTGCCTTGCCACCCTGTGGCACCCGTGCCGCGGGTTGGCCATCTTTACATTACACCGTATTGGCTATGGTAGCCGAAAACCTGTTCGAAAACCTCTACAGTTGGCCTTGAGGCTGTCTTCGGCTAATGTTAAAGAACAGGACCCAAATTCGGAATATTTTTTTTCAGATGTAAAAGTACTCAAGCATTACTATTATATTCTTGCTTCTCTATTCTGTATATATATAGAGAATCACTTATTTTATCAAACTACTCACTTTTATCCGGGTTGACACATTTTTCCTTTTATAAAATGTGTTTCGCAATTTTCTCCTATGTGATACTAAATGAGTTTACATGTTAAAAGGAAAAACTAATTATTTATGAAATATTTTGAAACTTTAAAAACCCTATATTTTTAAAAAATGCATAAATTACTATGTCACAATTTAAAAAAAAAAAAATGAGGCATTTTTTTTGTTTGAAAATGCGTTCCGCGCTAAGTTTCCAGTCTCGTTCATATGGCGAAAACAGCCTTGAGCAAGAATAGATGTCTCCAGTTCGTAAAAGAGCACAAGGATTGGACTGTAAATGACTAGAAAAAGTTTGTGCTTCGATGTGAATCCCGTTTTTGATCATACTATGCAGATTGCAGGATGAGAATATGGAGGGGAAAAAATGAAAGTATGAACACCATCTGCATTGTTACAGCTCTTTAAGCTAGTGTAGGCGATATTTTGGTTTGGGGGTTACCTTCTTGACGCCGCACGGGACCTGTGATTCGTGTAGAAGAACCTATGAAAACCTACGGGAATTTTAGTGTAGTCGCAGATCAAGTAAATTCTTTAATATTAATATAGTATCCTACCAGATATGGATACATTCAGCTGAACAATGCCACCTATTATATGGCTGATATCGTCCCTATGGTTCAAAAAGCATGACAAAAGTTTATCATCCTTAGTTGGACTACAC
>BMAO01017527.1:0-18162 GCA_019973975.1 Trichonephila clavata
GGGGGGGGGGAGAGAAACATTTTATATATTAAAATGTTTGTGAGATAATTTTTTTTTTATTTTTAAGATAATGGTTTGCTTAGTTGATTGTGCAAATGTTTCAAATTGGAAATAAATTCTTTTTATTTGTATTTTTATTAAATATTAATCTGTACATTATTATTTTGAGAAGTTTTTATAAAATAGGATCCTTCATGTGAGGTATTAAAATTAATGACTTTTTTTAGGGAAGAAGCTCTTTCTGCTTTAAATGAAGCTATTATGGTTGCTCAGGAAGTTAATGATAATGTGTGTCTTCAGTATTCTTTGGTAAGCCAGAATCATTTGTATCTAGTTACAGATTATTTCATCAATTTAAATGTAATTATTTATTTTTTATGGGAAGTTATTTTTAAAAAAATTCTTCTATTAATGTGTTCAAAATTTATTATTTTCCTTAAATAATCTGTATAAATCAATGTTGAATGCAATTTGTTGAATTAATCATAAAAAATATCTTTTGATGAATTTTCAAAGAAAACATCAGGTAACAATTATGTTAACATAGAATTGAAATGAGTAATTTATTCATAACAATCGTAAATTGACTTTTCAGGCTTGGTTATACAGACTTACATCAGAAAATAAAGAAATTTTAATTGAACGATCCATAGCCAAATCAGCTGAACTTGGATTGTGGGTAAGTTTCTTTAATATGACTGTCTATCAAATTAAAATTTAAATTGTGAATTTTATTACACCTAATTCATCCATTTAAGATGCATAACTTTTGTTCTTCTCACATTATACATATATCCAACTAGCTAGAGTACCCATTCTTCACACAGGTTAAATTTTAAAAATAAAGCTCTATAATCTCCACTTAGCAAGCATAATGTTTTTTTCATGAGATCTTTTAAGTAATTATCAATGAATTCAATTTCCAATAAAAGAATGGTTTAACAAAAGATATACATTTAAAACCCAAATAAGTGACAGTGGTAAATGAGTATCATGATCACTAACTCATAGCTGATGTTATTTCTGTCAAATAATGGGTTCCAAATCTGTCTTTTAGAACGGTTGACATATAATAAATCTGTTAAGGGGAAACAGTACGATTCAATTGACAAAAATCAGCCAAAAAGTCAAATATATTTTTTTAGCCTAAATTATTCCTTATGTATTTTTCTATTCCCTCACAAAATTTGAAAGTTCTAAACTTAAACACAGTTATGATAGCTTTTACGTTCGTTTTTATTCACATCCCTATGGCAAATCAAAACTTTAAACTTGCCTTTCTCAGAAAGGTAAAATAACTAGATTGTTTTCTTTTTAAATGCTAAGGCTTTTTTTGTATTGCGCCTAATGCTTTTGATTTTTTTCCCTATTGCTAATAGTACATGTAGCAAAAGTTGCTATGGATTTTTGAATCAAAGCAATACTTATTTTTTTAAAGTAATTGAACTCAGAATTTATACATTTTTTAAGGAATATTCAATAAGCATTCATAAAAAGAAGTATTCTACGAATACCAATCATGTTATCGCAAAATCCATACCAACTTTTACTATACATAATTTGATATACTTGTAAATCAAATTTCATGTGTGTATGTAAATTTTTGTCAGAGGAGTTTGCATTTTAAAATCACTTCACAAATTTTAAGTTTTTTCCTTATAAAAAGCTAACCATTTGATTTTTTTGAAATTTTGAGCACAAAATCTGTTTTACATAGCATACACACATAGAAGACAATTTTTAAAAAATTGAAAATCCTTAAATTAAAAATTTTTGTGCAAATTGTACCATGTCCCTTTAAGGGTGAAAGTCCTCACACTGGTGTGTGGTACTAGTGCAGAAAACATGGTTCAAAATTACAGAGTCTGTATCCCTCATTTTGCTTCAGTAGCATTTATAAGCAATCAGCTTAACTTAAATAAAGTGAACATATGCCATAAAGACTAATAATATTAAATAAATGAAAATATACAAATATAAGTTATAACAAAAAGTAATAACAGCAATAAGTTTCAACTATACTAACTCTACAAAAACCTGAAATAGGTAAACCAATTTAGCTTAGGAATTAAAAAACTGCCACTAAGGATATCATAAAACATTATCATGAACATCCTTAAAAAAAGAGGCATTAACTGAAATAAAAAAAAAACTATCTGAAACTTATAAAATATGATAAGCTTTAATTAAACTACTATTAACAACAATACCAAAGCAGAACAGAATGCAAACAATATTGTCAAAACTAAAAATTTGATTTTTGAAAGATCAATTTTTTTGCAATGATTCATTTAAAAAAAGAATTTTAATTCTGGAACAAAAAACAAAATTATGAATAGATAAATAAATATAGTGATGTGTAACAATCTCTCTAAAGAACTGAATGTAAAATAAATTCTCAGAAGAAAGTTAAACCACATAATGTTATGTGATGAAAAACTACATCAACATTGAATTCTAAGGAAATTTGAAAGAAATTTTTAGAAAATACAAAATGTTCTCTCCATCATTCATAGTTTCAAAGATTTTTTTAATAAATGAATTTAATTGTCTTTCCATTGAGAGCAAAGATGCACAAAGTTTCTGCACGGCTGACTTTTGAACAACCAACATAAAACTGACCAGGAGAGAATCAAATATTCTTCAAATCTAGCCCAATGGTTTGAAGATATTTTTCTTGGGCTTTGCTGATACTCATAGCAAAGTTCAGACAAATTGGTAGTTGAAGTTGTTTAAACTAGAATGGAACATCTGATGGAAAGATATAGAAGTCTTTGAAATAAAAATATCTGTACTGCAACTTGAGGGGATAGAAACAGATTTTAAAAAAAACACAAAATTGTCCATTACTCAAGTTTACATCATGGAGCCTCAGATTTTTCATACTGCTCGTGAAGTTCACTAGAGTCATGGGAATCCAGAAAAATTCATAAGCTAATCTATAAGTCCTGGGGTTCAACAGGGCAATCCTATAGGCCTCGCTAGAGGAGTTGTGTCCTTCAAGAAAATAGGAGTGAATCTGTCTAGCTACTGATGATGTTAATTGATGACAGCCTGCTAAACACTAAATCTGGATTATATGTTACCTTGGTCTCAAACAGGAAATGGAAGTGAAAATGCAGGAGCCATTGACATCAATTAGGACAACTTGGCAGGGAAATGTATTGTTCCCTAATTTTGAGAACTCAAGCACTTTTGTCATTATTTTGTGTAACCTAAGCAATAAAAATGCATTACTGCAAATGACAATAATATGTAAGACTAGCTGCAAGTACCCGTCTTTGTCCAGGTTTAAAATAAGGTTTTCTGTAGAAGCTTACAAAACTGTTTATTTGCATGCAATAAAAGGGTACATTTATCTTAAAGCAATGTGATAGACAACATTTTTGGCAGTTCCATTTGGAGTGTGTACAAAAAGATTTTCCTCTTTGCCCACTCTGGAGCAGGCCACATACAACTGCCCATGAGAAAAGCATGGTGTCAGTTCAGTTTCAGTTCAGGTTGATTTAAGTATTTTGAGTGTTTTATTAAAATTTGTTCAAAAAAGTTTTTGGCTTTTTTTTAAAATCACTGATTCCAAAAGTTTTAAATTGAAAATTTCGAAGTCCGTCGCCAAAAAACTCTGGAGTAGGTGAACAGTGCGACTTTTTAAAAATCCCTCACATTTCAATTCTTTAGTTGCAATTTTTTAGGCCCCGGAAACGAATTGTAGCTTTTTTAAAAATAGTTGTATGTTGAAAAAAGACAGAGAAGTAGAAATTTTTCAAATTACAAAATTTCACTACTATTTTACAACTTGAAGTAAAATTGTGAGGATTTTTTGAAATATTCGACACGGGGAAAAAGTTTCATGCAATTACGCATTATTTTAAAGTAAACTACAAGTTTTATGAAAGAGAACAAAAATTTCGATACTGATAAATTTTTTAAATGAATCTCAGAAATGCATTGAATGCATTTTATTTTTAAAAAAATATATTAATTTAAATCCATTATCAATAAATACTAATAAAAAAATTCTACAGATAGCTCTTGAAACATTTGGATGTTTGATTAAACATATATAAGTGTTAAAAATCCACTTTTGGGGGAAAACTTAGTTATATGCTAACATTCACTGAAAAAAACATTCAAAAAGAAAAAAATACTATTTGATAAAAACATTTAATTTTTTTAATTTTAATTTTATAGTTTTTCATTCCACTCTGTGTTAAAATTATTTAAACACGTATCTGCGAAAAAAATTATATTATACAAAACTAACTTATTAATTATTTTTAATAAAATTGATTAAAAATGCTCATTTAGCAATTAATTGTGACATACCATTTGCTTACATAATGGCATTACTGAAAATGAAGTAAATTTCAGATCAGTGTGGATGCAGCAGGTGAATTCAATCATTGAAGAAGAGAGAATTAATTTACGGGTGGGAAAAATAAGCAGAAATGAACAAAATCGAATTGTTGAAAAAGATAGAAATTACTTTGAATGATTAAAAATCAGAAAAAAACCTTTCTGAAGGCAAAAAAAAAAAAAAAAAAAATGAAAAGTACATTAAAATAACAGAGGATCATGTTAAAATAAGTATTTATCAGTAAAATTAATTTACGTGGGAAAAATTAGCAGAAATGAAAAAAAAAGAGATCATCCACGATTCGAACTCGCAAAGACACGATCTGCTTTACGGTGTAAATGAGAGAAGCGAAGCGCTACCGACTGTGCTACCGGGACCCGTTGCGAGAAATGAAAATAGGCAACAATAATGAATGGGAGGACGAAAAAGTAATTTTTTCACTCACATTTTTTTTTTTTTTTTACTCGCCAAAGTTACTGATTTCCCCCTGTTTAAGGCAGAATTTTTTTTAGTGTAACCCTTGAGTTAGATCGGTCGAAGGCGAAACAGGTCAACTGTCTTTGGCGCAAAGCTAATTTTCGACGCCAATATTTGGCTAAATGTAAAATCGCGTATTTTAAATTATTTTAAAAAATCATTACCTTCATTTTAAGGGCGTAATTTTTACGTTAATGCTCTCAAACATCACCAACTATTTGCAAAAATAACGTACTTTGAAATAAAAAATGTACAAATTACTACTTTTTAATTTATTTCTCAAAAAAAAACATAAGTTTACGAAAATCACAATTTTTTTTTAAATCCGTAATTTTGAAGCAATTTTTTCAATCTTCGTATATGTTACGGATAATATTACTGTACACACGGCAAAAAGGTTTTGTGAGATTATCTTCATAAATGACGAAGTTATTCAATGTAAAGTAAAAATTAAGACTACTTTTTAAAAATTCTTTAAAAAAAAAGTTTTCGAAATCTTATTTTTTAAATGAATGGATCTAAAAGAGAAAGGCTTGAAGTTAATTAGTGTAGAATATCGATTTAATAACACGAAAAGTAATTCATACCCAACGATTTAGAAATAATTTTCATAAAAACGCATCAGTTTTAACACTATTTTAAAAAAATCGAAAAAAATAGGAAATACCGTTATTTTACAAAAAAAATTATACCGTGTCGTGGCGAAATAAATGATCTTTCCGATTCTGTAATTATTTTTTGTCTAATTTCGACACCGAAAAATAGATGACAATTTTAATGTGGTGGAAAACGTAAGATTACCCCTTGGCCGAAACGGGAGGGAAGTTCCGCCAAGTAAACAACCGGCAGGAGTAAAACAATTAGGCGTTTTAAGGTTTTTAATTAATATCTTTTTAACTAATTACAATATCGGAGTATAAATGGGCAATACGGCTTCCCCGGAAAATTCCCCATCTTTTGGTACCTTCCGCGAGTTTCTGCGTGGTGCGGTTCGTGAGAAGATAGACGCACATACATACATAGATACGTTTGTTTACCTTCGAATTTTAATAGTGTAGATAAATAGCAATAACATCCATATGAGTTGATGAGTTGTGAAATAAGTCGTATAAGAAGTATAAAGGTTCCTACTCTAAATTTCAAAAGTGACTAAGACGAGCAACGTATTTTACTTCAGTCAGAATGATTATTCAACACCATCCAATTAGAAGACCTCAAAAATCACGGAAAGTTGAAACCCCCCCCCCACACACACACATCTCCCTACCGCTTCTTCCCCTCTTATCTGTTTCAGTACCCCCACAGCAATAAAAGTTTCCTTTTTCTCCCCTTTTTTATATTTTTCTTTCCTAAAGACATCCGACCAACAAGTGTTTTCTGGTCCCATCCGAAGTGAAATTCCCATGAGATATTGACATCATGACATGACGAGTTGCCTTTGGAAGGATGCTAAACGGTGTTTTGGATAATAAAGCTGCAATTAAACAAAGTAATTTATCACATAGTAATTATATACTGCGTAACAGATTGTCTTAAAACAATAATTTATGGTAAAATGGCTTTGTAATAATTATATTGACAAGTTTTCTAGTGGATAGAAACATCCCCCCCCCCCCCAAGGTGTAAAAAGTTCATAACTGATTATGAACTTCTCTGAGCAAATGATAAATGGAAAAGTTAAGAAATGTAAAACTTCTTAACATTTGAAAATCGAGCAATTCGATTCGCAATTGCGAGATTAAAAAAGCAAACATTATTAATTATTACAATTAAATTTTTACTTCGTTTATAAAATAAATCATTCATTTTAAAAGTCTTCCAAAATTAAAAATTATATATATTTGATGTAAAAAATTAAAACACCGTTTAAATATTTAGAAAATTAAGTTTTAATTTTTTTAAAGTTCATTCAGCAGATCTGTGTGTGTGTGTGAATGCTTTGTTTTATAATTTAAAAACAAACTAGTAATAAAAATCAATATCTCAACTATAGTACTAAAAGAAAAACTCCAATGAGCAGCAAATATCTGTTCATACGGTAATGCCTCACATATTTCTTTTTTCATAAAAAAGTTATATAAAAAATGTACTAAAATTTTTTTTATCATATATTTAACTAAAATGGACATATTTTGAATAAACTTTGATTCTAAATTTGATATGTGCAAAATGTATTCCGAAAAAAGAAATCACACAGAGACTATTATATTAAACATTTAGTCAAGAACAGGTTATTGAAAATGTTCAATGATAGAAAATGTCAGAGACAGTAATTTTTAATAGAAAAAAAGGCAAACTTAAAGATACAAAAACTTTAAAATCACGATATTGCCATATTTATTCGAATCTAAGTCGCACTACTTCCCTTATGCTACTAAAAATTGGGTGCTGCTTAGAATCGAAGACTGAAAAATTCACTGGGGGGGGGGGGGAATTGGACAAGATACTGTCGGATAGAAAAGTTACTGGTTCTCGTTTATTTTTAAAAGTTTTTAATAAATAATAAATTAATTACTCATTTCTTATTAATTCACCTTTATTTTTTTTATTTCGTTATGTGAATATTAACGTCGTACTGATCAGCTATACTCGAAGGCTTTTGGTGACAGACCTCGTAATTTTGAACCATGATCAAGTGACAAGGACGACACCTGAGCTACCACCCCCTCTCCTGACTGCCACATCACACCAACAGTAGGACATCTGAGTTCTCGACAGATAAAGCTCCCCTATAAGGCGGGTCTTGAGCGGTACTAGGCTAGAACTCATGATACGGCAGCCACGATTCTGTTACATAACCATTAGGCTACCGCAGCCACTTTTTATTTCGTAAATATATCATATATCTCAATAACATATTTTACACTATTTTTAATTTTTTCCCACAAAAACGGCCTGAGAATTTGGGGTACAGCTTAGAATTGGAGAAAATTAATTGAAAAAATAAGTTTCTGCTAATTTAATTAGAAAACAAGATTTGGTTAATGATTGTTCCAATGGTTTAATGGTAAAATTGTACGTTAAATATAAAATCGAATCGATTTTTTGTTAGTTAAAAAATAATAATAATTGCATTACAATAATTAGATTAAAATTTTAAATTGTGAGCTTCAAGGAGTAGTAATTTGTATTCTTTAGTCAATTCATAACTTTCGGTCAAGTATAAAATAAGTATACTTTCAATTTTTCATTCAGTCGCTTCACAGAATTTAGATATTTTTATATGCATTTCATCAATAACAGGCAAAAAAAAAAAAAAATCTAAGCAAAATAATTATAAATTATGTATATAAATTAAACTTTTAAAGCACACATGCAGAAAATGTTAAAAACATTCCTAAATAGGAAAGTTCATCAGGTTTGAGATGTTAAATCTCTGTGTACATCATAAATCTTCTTTATTTTCCACACTATTTGTCACAACTTGCAAGTTACCATAATTTCAGCTGGCGACTATATTGCAGAAGGATATCGCCAAAATTAAGTATTTGTAGCCAAGTAAAATTCGTTTTACAAAACGATGGTGGTGCCATCTGTTTGAGATAGTCCTAACTACGCCAAAAATAATTCAGAATAAACTTAAAATTTAGAAAAGTTCATTAATAAAAACATAAAACTTAATTATGGCTACACTAGTCAAAAGAGGGAAGCATGCTTTCTTATATACTATTTAATTCTACTCGAAAAAATAAATTTTTTTCTATTAAAATGTGCTTCGCGTTTTCACTTCCTATACTTTAACATAGAAAACTCCAATTTCATTTTGCAATAATGCTGAAAACTGCGTATTTTTTTCAAAAATCAAAATTCAAAGAACACTATCCTCTAAACAATAATTTTTTTTATACCCATAGAAATTTTTATTATTATTGGAGCTTTTTCCTGCCGGCAAATGTGCTTCCCGTTTGATCCCTATCCTTTAACATTGACCGAAAACAGCCTTAAGAGATTTTATTATCTGGAGCAGAAATGAATTTTCTTGAACTATTCACTAACTTACGCAACATCAACAATTTTTTTGTAAAGCTTTATTTTTTCGAAAAACTATTAATAAAAAAAGAGGAAAGCAATGAGAAATGTGAAACAAAATACCGTACTACAAGTATATATTCACTTCCAAATTATATCTCTTAACTTTATTTCGAAAAAAACTTTGTATGAATTAATCTTTGTGTATAATAAATTAGCTCTGAATAAATATAATGGTGGTAAATTCAAAGTATTGATTTTGTAAAAAACAAAAACTTTAACTAAAGTTGTTTATTTCTAAAAATATGAGAGATTATCTCCTTTAATAATTAAGATAATGATAAAAATAAAGCAAATAATACATTTAGAACAGTAAGATATATAAAGTTTCTAGATTAGATCCAGTCTTAATATATGTTGACTAGAAATTCTTACTGATTATACTAAAATATGAGCTGGCACCCCCTTTCCTAACTGCCACACCACATCATCGGGAGGACATTGAGCCTCTACGGATTCAATGTACATCGGCCTGCTCTACATGGTGGATCCCTTGTGGCACCAGGACTCGAACCCGAGACATTCCAGCCTCGAGTTCGTACCATAACTACTAGGTTACCGCAACCACTATAAGAAATTAACCAAAAGTATTTAAATTTTTAAAAATCAAAATTTAAAACATACGTAAAAAACTCAGACGATGTAGAATTTCCAAATATTTAATTAAACATGGTATTTTGTATGTAGTAGCATAAAATGAACAGTAAAATAAATAAATAAAACTGAATCATTTAAAACACTTGATACAAAGTTTGTTAACATATTTTTGTAATAATTATGTTTAGCAGAAAAAAAGTATTTGGTGGCTTAATAAACGAGTTTTAAACATTTTTTTTATCAAGATACTCTTGAATGAATAATTTCATCAAGAAACTCTGCAAAATAAAACATAGGAGTTAGCAAAAAAAAAGGTCAAATTTAAAGATGAACACACAAAGAATTTTTTTTTTCTTTGAATACGCAAAGAAATTTAGGAGTCTTCAAATAATATAAATTTGATTATTATAAGTTCAGAAAGAAAATGTCCTCTTATAAATTTAAAGTATCACTTCTAAATTTTTTAAAATAATTAAGCATTATATCCTCGTAGAATTTAGATATTTAATGCACAGAGCCAATTCTTGAATTACATTTACACGATTAATTGCTTTCAAGTGCTAAAAAATAGTTCTGCTGATCGAATCAATTAGACGGTAAAGAATGCAATGATTATTAATTAAACGAATACGAAAAAATTAAAAGTTTATTTATTGTTTTCGTGGCATATAAAAAATATTCAACAAAAAAATTTCTCTTTTTTGTGACCTCTGAATTTTTTTTCGCAAAAGATTTGTTTCTATATAGTTGACTGAATAATATTAAACATTTGAGTTTGTCTGCAATAATCTACAAGATAATGTTTTATATTAATGATTTCTGTACAACATACTCTATATTTTACAGAACTTTAATGTTGAAAATAAAAGTTACACAGTATTATGACAAAAAAAAACAACAACAACAACAAAAAAAAAAACAACAAAAAACAGAATTTTATATGAGAAATAAAAAATCCAGTTACTTTTTATTTTCTTACAAATGATTAATAGTTAAGTATATTAATTTCATAAATTTTTCTCATTTTTGCATCCTATCTACAAAATTCAATGATACTTTAGTACGTAGATGTTACATATGACACAATCGAATATGGTATGCTATAAATCATACCATGTATGATAATCTAAAATAAAAAGTTTTCCAATAAGTTCAGTGCTTCTCAAATTTTAAATATTGACGACCCAATTTTCAATCATAATTTTTATCGCCCCCCCCATACAATAACATTGTATTGAAAGCAATAATAATGTACTTTGACGCTGAAATTACAATACGACTTTAATTATAAATAACACAAATTATCAAGATATATTAAATTTTGTATATAGCAAGCTCAAAGAAGTCGGTAGTAATTATTAAACTTGTTCTTAATTTAATATAGATAAATTTATTATCAAATGTATTGTACTGTACAATTTATAAGTATATTATAACAGTGTACACATGGATATTTGATTAATTTTTATATCAGAATATATTTTCCTTTGCTTTCTTTCAATAAATTAATATATAGATACATTCTTAATTAATCTTTTATTTCCGACATGTTCGCACCCTCCTTGTAGGGTTATCCCACCCCCCTGGAGAGGCGCGCCCCACAGTTTGAAAAGCACTGAATTAATTTATATTTTTTGATACTTTTTTTTACTGATTTCGTTTTAAGTTTTGAAATTAAGAAAATGCTATTAATCATATTTTTATTGGCTATGATCTTTAAACAAATCAAAAAATTAATGCTATCATTTTTTAAAAATTGACTATGACCTCTGAAAAAATCTAAGTCTTGTTGATTAAAACATTCATTCTTGTTTTGCAAGGAGAAAAGTGTTTAACCAGAACATATTCTTTTTTTTAACATTCATTTTAAATTTTTGCAATTGGCATAATGTATTCAACCTTCAGTCATAATATGATATTTTTAAAATCATTTTCCAAGTTTTTGAGATTACATATTTTTAAATGTTTATCAACTTTTATTAGAAAACAATGGATTAAGGAGCACATAAATTTTGTTATTTCATCATTGTCTCAATTCTATTTTAATTTTTACATGGATATTTAAACTATGTCAATTATAACTTTTGCTATTGTAGTTTCATATGGTTCAAATATTGAAATATAAATTGTACAAAATGGAAATCACTCATTTTCAATGAAAAGAATTTTTACATCTTATGTCCTGTTTAGAAAAAAAAATCATTTAATTATTTTACACAGATGTATGTAAAGTTGTAAAAGTAATTAAAAGGAATAATATCAAGGAGGATTCAAAAAGACATTAGTTAATTCTAAAGTTTTTATTTTGATTAGTTTCATAAAAAAAATACTAAATTTTGAAATCTTAATTTAAGATTAATATGTTTATATCCCTAATGAACTCTTGATTGATGAATTTCCTGTTCATTCAAAGTGGGGCAGCAAAGATATCAATTTACAGTCACCCCTTTCCAGGAATCCTAGAAGCCGTGATGTTTTGGTTGTTGAAAATTCTAGCTTTATTATACGTGGATAATCCGAGATTTATTTTCAACACATTTATTATCTTGAGTGAATAAATATTAGCATTACGCTATTCAGCTACTCGAGGGTTTTTGAATATGGATCTAGTAATTTTGAACCACGGTCAAGTGACGAGGACAACACCTGAGCTGGCAACCCCTCTCCTAACTTCTACACCACACCAACGAGAGAACGTTTAAGCATCGATAGATTTTTTATGCATTGTCCCCTATAATGCGGATCTTCAGTGGTATTGGGCTCGAACTCATGACACACAGGCCACGAGTCCGTTAACTTGACCAACTAGGTTACCGCGGCCACTTTTATTATCAGGAGCAGAAATGAATTTTCTTATACTATTCAGGAACTCATACAATATCAACAGCTTTTTGTAAATCGCTATTTTTTCGAAAATCTGTAGTTAAAAAAAAGAGAAATATATAATGAAAATTATGAAATGTGTAAGATATTGTACTGTATATAAGTATATATTCCCTTCCCAACTGTAATAAAACCCTTGTAACTATTATATCTAAAAAAAAACCCCAATATAAAATAATCTATGATTTTAAAAAATAAATCATCTCTGAATATATAATAAAGGAAGAAAATTTTTTCAGAAAAGCATTCGATTATTTCGAAAAATCTGAGTGATTATCTCCTTTAAAAATTAAGGTAATGATGAGATAAAACAAATAAGAGATATTTAGGATAGTAAGATATTTGAGATTTCTGGATTAGTTTGACTAGACAATCTGCACTGATTGTACTAAAATGTGTGTTTTTTCATAATTATAAATAATTATTTTCCTTTGTTCTGGCAAAAAATTAAAACTATGTTTCATTTGATACTTATGTCACGTATTTATAAAAATAATGTAATTTAGCTTCGAATTTAAATAATAACTCTTTGCTTTGAAAAGAAAAAACTTGAAATTTAACTTAGTTGTCATGTACATAAAGTTTTTTTTTTAATCTCATTTTGAGACAAAAAAGTTTAAAATGTGAATTCGAGAAATCGTTTAACCTACCCTTTACACTGGTAATATTTTCAGAAAACATCAACACTGAAATGAAAACCCGAATGTCAGGAATACAATGTATTATTACGCGGAGTTTTCTCTGAGGAGAATCGTATCGCATATGGTTACTACAAACCGGTTCCTCTCAAGGATACGCCTTGGCGATCGATCCTCGGCTAGAAAAGAGAATTTGGCGGTAGAAAATCCAGCCCACGTTATTGAAGATTTCCCATGTTGGTCTTCTAAAGCTAAAAGAACAAACATTTTATTAAGAATAGATAAATCGTTAATTTGACCAGAAAGAACATTTTGGAAAATTTTCTTTGCTATCCACTCTATTCTAATGATGTATCAGTGATAAGTTCATGAAATTCACTCAAAGAGAATGCGGTGACTTATTCCTACTTTTTCTCGTTCTTACTCTAAATTATAATTTTATATTTATTTATTATTTCTATTAAATCAATTAAATCTCTAATTCAGGAGTAGGCAACCTTTTAGCTGAGGCGTGACAAAGCAATGTTTTCACATGATTCAGCGTGCCAGATAGTAGGACATTTTTGGAACAATTCCAGCAATAATGTACACAGAGGTCAATAATATAGATTTACAGTTTTATTACATGTTAATTTTGCATATTAATAATAATTTACATATTAATTTTGCTCGCTGGGTGGCGTAGTTGGTTTGTCGCTGGCCTTCTGCACCCAAATTTGCGGGTTCGACCCCGGCCCAAATCGGTGGATTTTCATGATGCAGAAAATCGGCAGCGGCCATGTCGTATGATTATGTGGCATGAAAAAAATCCCTTGAGTGTCCGTTTGGCTTGGGTGCTATCAACAGAATTAAATTCCTAAGAACCATTTCGCTTCATCAGAGCTTAGGTGCCTCCTTCTGGGGAGGAAACTGGGCGTCAAAATTATTTGCGGCAATTGGTATCGTCTATATGGTGCCGCACTAAAAAGTGATACCAGCTTCCCGGGGAATGTACTAGGCCTGAAAAGGTAAAAATACCAATCCGCAGCCCCATTAGAGAAAAAAAATTGCATCATTTAAAGATATTTCTTGACACAAAAATAAATAGCATAAAATTTCACTATTTCTTCAACAGAAATTTAAATTGTATGCATATTATGTATTTTTAAACATATTTATATTTTATTAAAATAAGAAATAGACAACATAAACATTTCCCTTCATTATAGTTAAATAAAAATTTTAATGTGTGTACCTGGTGATTGCACCGCCCTACTTTCATGTCGCAAAATCAGAGGTATAATTTGTAACTTTCAATTTGACATGATTTTGAGCATTCAGTTATCAAACAATTTCTTTGCGGACCCGAAATATTTTTTACGTGAAGAAAGATTTTTTTACTAAGATATGTAGAACCAAAAGTGGAAACCAGAGTACATGCGCTATTTTCTCCCTTCAAACAATTAAATCTGTCTAGCAATGACATTGATAATCTTTAGATTCCTTTCAGATTTTTTTTTTTTTTTTTTTTTGTAATTCTGAAGATGTTTGTTAAATAAGATATATTACAAATTTATCCCATTTCTATCCCCTCAAAAAATTGACAAATTTGAAGAATAATGCAGAATGCCACGAAATGGCACATGTGGCACGCGTACCATAGTTTGCCGACCCTTGCTCTAATTCTTTATCGGTTTGTATAGCAAAATAACTTTTTTTTATTATGGAAAATTAAAAGTTTGCTGGTGCAAAATCACATTTTTTTTGTAATGGTTAATGATAAAAATATATAGAAGATTACACTGAACCAGAAAAATTACTTGATCTTAATCAATATCCATTACTACCTAAACATTCTTCAAGATTAATATTAGCAGGAACTTCAGAGAAAGTGTTGAAAAACGAATCTAGTTAATGATTTTGATGAACCAAAAATTTTGAGATTAGATTTTGATACGTTATACTTTTGAGTCTGAACTAGAATATTCTAAATTACAAAATTAATATACAATGTGTGAAGATTTAAAGAGAAATGATATTTTAAAATAAGAGAAGTTAATTAAAAAAGAAGGAATTATTAAAGTTATACGATAAATATTTTAAAAAAAAAAAAGAAACGAGCCTTACAGTAGTCGCATACGATGTGTAACATCTGACATGTTATCGCGGTAAACTCGCAATAGCAACTTAAATCCTGAAAAAAATGAAACGAGTATGATTGGAAATAATTTTCTATGGAATAATTATATCTTTAATGAAAATTTTATTTAATGAACACAAGGAGTAATGCAATTTTTTATCAAAAGTAATTATTCTTGTTCAATTTGGAGAAGAGAGGTAATGAAAACTTATGATAACTAAAATATGACTCATACACTTGTGATTTCAAAGTATTTAAAAACCGTAGAGAAAAATAGCGTCAATAACAGTACCACTGTTTGTGTTCATTTCGAGCTTGAGTTCATCATTCAAAAAAGCTATGAGTGGCTCGGCTTCTAGCAAACTGAAGTTATCTTTAAAATCACCACTCAAAATCATGGGAAGCCAGTGATAGTTTTTTTTTAAAAAAAGAGCAGAACCACCTTCGGTATATGGTAAAAGTAAAAAATGAAGGAAATCTTTAATTTTTTGAACTGTTTGATTCGGAGAAATGTATACGACCACCGAAATCACTGTTTGTCCATTTTCAACTAAGCATTCTGCCGCACATATGTCCCCAATATCTTGACTAACAATACCCAGTCCACTTATTTGACGATAAGTAATATCCATATGTCGAGCCACATGTGAGTCGTTCTGTTTACGATAGATCGCACCACCAGCTGCTCTGTGGCCAGGTCGATTAAATTGGACGCAGCAATCGAAGTCAGGTATCGAAACACGTTGTCATTGTGTAACCACGTCTCTGCCTAAAGGACTTAGCTTCTTTTCTGATCCTAAAGTGAGAAAACAAAAACAAAGATCCCCTGACCTAGACCATAAGGGGGGGGGGGCGCCTCCTGAATGAAGGAGGAAAAAATAGAACTTCACTGAATAGCACGCGCTTCCCCAACTTCCTGTTATGCATTTCCGTCCCTTTTCACGAAATCCCTCCCACAAATCTCCAGCAATCGAGAGGAAAGATGTTACACATAAAAAAAACTTTAATTTCTTTTGATATCTTGGGCAAACAAAACATTGAGCGCCATCACACAACATGTGAGCTTCAGTGTACAGATGCATAAAAGAAAGAAAAACAAGGGATGCGAGCTTTAATAGCACACATCGAAAAAGTAATGAAGAGAGATTGGCTGAACGAAAATATATATAATCGATCATTATCTTCCCCCAGAACAAGGGGGAGCCAATCTCCATGTATTGTAGATGTTTAGGTTACCAAGGCAATTAGTTAAAAACTGACGTCATTTAAGCAAACTAGAGAGAGATGGAAGATGATCTGAGCTTCTAAAGTTCATCCTGTCTGTAGTCATAGTAACCACATCGATTTTTGGAAATAGTCGGGATATTCAATGCTTGGTAGAGATGTTTGTGTTACCGGGGGAGAAGCCATCAACATGAGCAGTGACATAGGAGTTTTGAGTGAGGGCTTGTATTATCTTGGTAGAAGGTTGAGCGAGTTTTTTTTTAAATTCTTGTACGGATGGAGTTGATTTTGGGTTCTTTATGAATTAGTAGTGTACGCTCATAATATCGGATGTTCTTGATCCTTTCACCTTATTGGTTGCTAGAACATCCTACTGCATTTCATTGGTCGGAAGAAGTGTCTTCTGGCATTTCTTCTGTCCTCCCATTTTTGAAATATTTTTAATTATACTTAAGTAACCAATATGCAACTATATAAAAATATAGAAATTACTACAAAATAACATTATATACCAAATATATATCTTTCATTAAATACACACACACAAAATTGAAATAGCATCCGTTATACTAGCTTAATATTTAATGAATATGAAGGAATTCAGAAAATAACACATAATTTTCAAAATATTAATTTACTAGAACACACAATAAGACAATCACCTAAAAAAATATTACTCATTATTTTAAAAAACATATTTTTTTCCTAATGGGGTTACGAATTTGTGTTTTACCATTGCAGACCTAGTACATTCTCCGGGAACTGATATCTCTTTTTAGTGCGGCACTATATAGGTGGAGTACTAATCTCCGCAAGTAATTTTGACGCCTAGTTTCATCGGCAGAAGATTTACTCACTTTATTCCTGGTTCGATTTAAAAAAAAAACTTCAAAAATATATCCGTTATATTAATGATTGATGAATCAGAAAGAAGAAAATGCAGAGTCCAACTACTTTATTTCGAAATACTGCGACCGCTAAAGAATTCTGTGTTATTACTCATTCCAAAAGCGGAAATTCTTTTATAAAAGAAAAAAAAAAATTTGCAACATTATTTTTTTATATATAATAAAACTTTTATTATATATACAACTCTCAAATATTCTTAAATATAATTATAAATAAATAAATGCAAGAATAACCGAATTGCACGTGGTTAGAAGTATCTGTCTTATAGGTTTCCTTAATTTGCATAAATAAAATAGAGAAGTCAAACTTGATTAGATAATTAAGAAGGGCCTTTCTCTTTATATTCTTGATAGTTTTTAAAAAATCCTGGCAAATATGTTTGTTCCTAAACTCTTGCTCACCTGTATCCGAATAATGAAAAATGAAGTACAAAGTGGTTTGAGATGTGCATTTATTCCAGTAGAAAAGAAAGCTCCAGAATTTTAAAATGTAGCATTGCATTCTACATATTTTGAAGTTGAGCAAAATATTAAAAAAAAATAGAGTGATATTACAGTTTTTTTAAAATTAGAATAATTATTATATTGATTTACAAAATGTAAAGATATAGTAATAAAATAGTAAAAAAAAATTGTAATATTAAAGCGTTAAACGAAAAATTTAAAACGAAAAAAGTTATACACAAAACATTGTGTATAGTTATAAAATTCTAAGTCTAAATATATAATATTTTTATGTATAGTTCGGAATTTACTCTTCCTTATCAAACTACATAGCTTCCAAGGCCCTCCTACAATTAATATTTCAAGCAATATGTAGTATAAGCTTCTTGTTTGTCACGCCTAATCTGAAGATCATGGGAAATGCAGAACATACAAACATTAATTCCCTTAAAAAATATATATAGTACTATTCGAATTCTGAATTGC
>BMAO01017528.1:0-59228 GCA_019973975.1 Trichonephila clavata
TAGGAAAGGAGTGCAAGTTTTCTTTTACTTCTTTTGATTTTTATTGTAAGAGATGGCACCACTAATCGAAACCACGTGAGTTTTAGCTGCGCGATACGATGAGGTCATGTATTTATAAAGGGGGCAGAAAAGAACTGAGAGTTGCACCAAAGCTTGAACGAAGGCAGGTCAGAGGAAATCGCTCTCTCCGTTGTTTTGAGAAAGAGTACGTGTTTTCGGAATTAGTATGGTGTATCTCGAATTATTTAAAACCCCTTGTAAATAGTTAAATGTTTAGTTGTGTTATTAATAAATTAAGTTATTTTAACTCTGCGTGCTTATTTAACATTAAAATCGAACCTTCCCTAGACGCCGTCCCACAAATTGGGGGTTCGACCGAGAATTTTTAAACTATTCAAAGTTTTATATAAGAGCATTTTTTAAAAGTTTTACCTCCTCATCGATTTTTGATTTCCTGAGCGCTACATAGACCTTGCCTTGCATCAAATAGAGACCCGGCGAAGCCTTCAGCTGGATAAGAAATTTTACGAGCGATACGGAAATACTCAGCGAGAACAGTCAACAAGAAAAAGGAGTCCATTGACTTGGTTAGAAACACGGAATCTTGGCGAATTTCCACGTCAGCTACAGTCAACCAAAACTGGAAGCCCAGCGACTCAACGAGATACTGAACGAATTGAACGGGATTACCTTGATCATTGAGGTCAACACTGACGAGAGAAACTTTGGAACTGCATCGAATTGCGAGTTATCAACACGAAACAAGATTTCCTGTGTCATTGAGGTCAAGGTAAAGTGTCTTCAGAATTACATTGAATTGTGCTAGTATCCTTTTTTTTGGTATTGTGTGAGTAATAGGCGAAAATTATATAAATGAATGATTTTTTTGTGTGTATATTTCCTGTTCTGTGAATCTGAAATTGAATTTTGAAGTACTAGGTACTATTATTGGTTTAATTGCAGACATAAATATTGATGTTCCTTTAGTTTTGGATTAATAACTGAGTACTTCCGTGTTTTTTCTTAGTAATCTATTTTTGATAAATGAGAGGAACGCGTTGTTTTTTTAATAAAAAATAAAATTGATATTAACTGTAATACTGTTGTGTTTTGTAAAAAGATTTAAGTTCCGGGAATTCTTTAAAAAGTCCATTTTTGTCTATAATTGTTTATAATTGATAATTGCATCTTATTTAAATTATCTTTTGTTTCTTTTTAAGTGAGTAAACTTTTTGCGTGTCATTTTAATGGTTTTGTCTCATTTAACTTGGGTAAAAATTTAAGTTGTTCTCTGGTCACCATTCTGAGTATAAAAATGGCATTCTTACTCGCGAAAAGGAAAGAGGATTGGTGTCACTCGCCGAGGATTTGATCTTCTATCGAAGCAGGTATCACAAAATTGAAGTTAAAGGAGCTGATCGTAAAAAGCCCAGATTACGTTGAAGACGATGTTAAATAGATGCTTGATAGCATAGTGGAGGAACGTACAAAGCTGAGAAGGGCTGAGAGAGAGGATAATGCGAAAGGATGAGAGAGAAAGACGAGAGTACGAATTAGAGAAGTTGCGAATACAAGCGCAACAGACTGCCGGTATGCCGAATAACACCGAAAACGTTCAAGCATCGAATAAACTATTTCACGAAACTTTCATAAGTTTAATATGAAGGAAGATATTGGTTTGAATCTTACCTTATTTGAGCGTCATGCAGAAATAACTTTCTTACCGAAAAAAATTGGGTTCAAAAACTTATAGGTTTAATACCGTCGAAATTGCCATCTGATCGCAAGAGATCCAACTGGTAAGTGTAACGATTACGATCATATAAAGAATTTGCTCTTACAAAGATTTAAATTATCTCTCTTCCGGAAAAATTTCGTCAGTTATTTTGTTTCACCAAAAGTCCGATGAACGAACATGGCAAGATTTTCAACACGAATTACAGACGTATTTTGATGATGGAGTTTGGGCTTAAAAGTTAACACCTACGACCAATTACGAGAATTAATCATAGCCGATCAAATGAAGAAGAGGGCGCCTTATGATTTTCAGGAACACTTTTTGGACGAATGGTCTACTATTAACTCATCTATTGAGCTAGCGAAAAATTTGAAGATTATGAGACGTCCGAAGAACTATAGGGCAAAAGCAGTTAAACTCATTTGCTAAGAGATCGAACAATAACGATAATTGTTCTCCAAGACAAGAACGTTTTCACCTTGGAAATAATTGGAATGATAGAAAATGCTTTCAATCGACGAGAACTTACGATAAAGAGTTAAACAGGTAACATGTAGCTACTGCAGGGACCAGGTTACTATGCGTAGATTGTACAAAGCGCAACAAGGGTACGAAAATCAATAAATATTCAAGCTCTCCGGTCCAGATCTGTTCTCGAATTCAGCAAGACAGAATTTAGACCAGGAAAATAACCATCGGAAACAAGACTTTTGAGGCTCTAATCGAAACTAGAAGGAATCATTGAGCAGTCGAAGCTCTCGAAGACATTGTCGTGTTATCTGGATTGGAAAGTACGAAGTCAAAACAAAGGGATCGTTGCAACGAGAAATCGAATTGGATGGAGAGAATATTTCGTAATATGGCATGTCGTGCCTGCGGTGCATTTGGAGTTCCAGATAGTGATAGGATCGACATTTTGGAACAAGCTTTTGTTGGCTTTGATAAAAAAGTATTTATTTCCGTAAACACGAAGAGAAGGTGTGGTTTGTGAATACACAGGTTTATGAGGCAAGAACTGAAGACGAAATCGAAGTTAAACATGTTATCAATCCTCAAATAAGAAAGGAACTCTCTGAACTAATCAACAGCTATACACCTAAGAAGACCGAAACGACAAATGTATCCATGAGAATTATCTTGAAGGATGATATACCAGTTTACCAAACAGCACGCCGTTTGTCGTTTCTGGAGAATCAGACCGTCAACAAGCAGATCGACGAATGGTTGGATAAGGGAATCGTGAGACCAAGCTCTTCTGAATATGCAAGTCCAATCGTGTTAGTCAAGAAGAAAGACGGTACCGACAGACTATGCATTGACTATAGGAAACTGAACCGAAACTAGTCAAGGATCGCTTCCTTGCACTGATAGAGATGTATTGGATAGGCTGCAAGACGCCAAAGTGTATTCCACGTTAGACTTGAAAAATGGATTTTTTCATGTCGACGTAAACGAGGATTGCAAGCATTTCACCTCCTTTTGTACCAGACGGGCATTCGAATTTAATAAGGTACCTTTTGGTCTCAGTACAAGCCCAAGCGTATTCCAAAGATATGTGTTCAGCATTTTTAGGGAACTCATGCGAAAGGCATCGTAATAATTTATTTGGACGATTTGAT
Source organism: Trichonephila clavata (assembly GCA_019973975.1). Lineage (NCBI taxonomy): Eukaryota > Metazoa > Arthropoda > Arachnida > Araneae > Nephilidae > Trichonephila > Trichonephila clavata. The sequence continues at coordinate 3,358 of BMAO01017528.1, forward strand.
CGTTCCAGCTAAAGATGAGAAAGAAGGATTGGAAAAACTAAAGAAGGTGTTTGAGGTCGCATCCAGATATGGTTGGAGATCAAGCTTGAAAAATGTCAGTTTTTAAAACGAAAGGTGGAATTTTTGAGTCAGGTTGTCGAAAATGTAACGGTGCGCCCTTCAGTTGCAAAAACGATGGCTGTCAAGAGGTTTCCTGTACCAACGACTGTCAAACAAGTCCAAAGCTTTTTAGAACTCACTGGCTATTTTCGAAAATTTATTCCGTCATACTCTAAATAGCGAAACCTTTGAGTGATCTAATTAGAAACGACAATCGATTTGTCTTTGAACGACCTCAAATAGAAGCATTTGAAAAGCTCAAGCAATTATTGACTGAAAGTCCAGTATTAAGTATTTTCCAGCAGGGAAAAACAACCGAATTGCACACGGATGCAAGTCAACAAGTCAATACATGTCTAAGAAACTACTCCGCAGAGGAGAAGTATAGCAGCTATGAACTTGAAGTTCTTGCTGTTGTCAACGCTTTAAAGAAATTTCGTACCTACCTTATGGGAAATCATTTCAAAGTCATAACGGATTGCTCAGCGTTTCAAAAGACTATGGACAAAAATGATTTGGTTACTCGCATAGCGCGATGGGCATTATTGCTGGAAGAGTTTGATTATGAAATTGTGCATCGTTCCAGCCAGATAATGCAACATGTGGAATCCCTTAGTAGATATCCAGTCGCAATAATTACTAACGATACTCTAACCGCAAGATTAAAAAGGGCACAACAAGAGGATGAATACACTCAGAGTCTAAGGTCACTGATTGAAACAAACAGCAATTCAGACTTTTTCGATAAAAACGAAATACTTTACAAATATGTTGAAGGTCGTGAATTGATAGTTGTACCAAGAGATATGCAAACTGAGATAATTAAGTTAGCACATGAGAAGGACATTTCTCCATTTCCTAGACTGAAGGAGTTGTGAAACAAGAATTTTTCATTCCCAATTTGAGCAAGCAGGTGCAAAATGTATTTGTTAACTATGTGCCATGTATTTTGACCAACAAAATAGTGGAAAAAAGGATGGATTCCTCAACCACATTCCTAAAGAGGATGTGCCAATAAGTACTTATCACGTCGATTTTATCGGACCTTTGCCTTCTACTAACAAGAAATATCAGCATATTCTCACAATAGTGGATGCTTTGACAAAATTTACCTGGCTTTATCCCGTTAGATCTACTTCCGCAGAAGATGCTTTGGATAAATTAAAATTGCAACAGAAGACTTTTGGTAATCCCAAGAGAATAATAACAGAGAGAGGTTCTGCTTTTACTTCTGGAGCTTATTGTACTAATGAAAACATTCAACATTTGCAAATCGCCACATGAGTACCCTGAGGGAATGGCCAAGTCGAGAGAAAACACCGAACTATTATTCCCGTTTTGACCAAGCTGTCAATTGGGGAGTCTACCAAGTGGTTCAAGTTCGTAGACCAACTTCAAAGAATTTTAAATAGTACATTTTATCGTAGTACTAAGTGGTCTCCATTTGAATTATTAATTGGCGTCACCATGAGAAACAAGGAAGACCTTCGCCTGAGGGAGTTACTGATGGACGAAGTGATGGAGGAATTTCAAGAACAGAGGAACCAATTATGACAAGACGCAAAGAAAAATATCCAGAAGATACAGGCAGAGAATAAAAGAACCTATGACAGGAAGCGCAGGAAGGCCCCTAACTACCAGATGGGTGACTTGGTGGTCATTCAGAGAACACAATTTGGGACAGGTTTGAAATTGAGGCCTAAGTTTTGGGACCATATAGAATAGTTAAAGTAAAACCTAGAGATAGATATGATTTAGAGAAAGTGGGTGATCATGAGGGACCTAAGATAACAAATTCATCTGCTGAATTAATGAAATTTTACTCACCATAATGATGTATTTTTATAAAAAGCGTTTTCTATTCTTTTTAAAAGAACATAATGTGTATTAATGTGTTTTGTTTTCTTTGCTATTAATATTTCATTTTTGAGAGTTGTATCCTTATTTTCAAATTTGAATGTCTATATTGGAATTTTTATCTCCGATTAATATTAATTTTGCAGAGGCCTATATTTTATAGTATGGTATGTAAAATCACTGAGGTCAGTGATTCCCAGGATGGCCAAACTTGTAGGAAAGGAGTGCAAGTTTTCTTTTACTTATTTTGATTTTTATTGTAAGAGATGGCACCACTAATCGAAACCACGTGAGTTTTAGCTGCGCGATACGATGAGGTCATGTATTTATAAAGGTGGCAGAAAGAAGAAACTGGGAGTTGCACCAAAGCTTGAACGAAGGCAGGTCAGAGGAAATCGCTCTCTCCGTTGTTTTGAGAAAGAGTACGTGTTTTCGGAATTAGTATGGTGTTATCTCGAATAAATTAAAACCCCTTGTAAATAGTTAATGTTTTAGTTGTGTTATTAATAAATTAAGTTATTTTAACTCTGCGTGCTTATTTTAACATTAAAATCGAACCTCCCCTTAGACGCCATCCCACATAGATGTACGTGACTCACGACCTCACAAATCGGCCGAAAGACTGCCACTTATCGGTATTTGGTCATAGACCTAGGCCTAGATACAAACGACGGACGTGACATAATGATGCAGTCTTGCCACTGTTAAAAGCTTGCACTTAGTTCGAAATTCATAATTTTTCGGAGATAATATTTGACTCTTGAAATTATTCCGATCATGATCTTATTGAGGTTGAGTCAAGAGCAGGACGAGACCTCTACCAAAGGCTGAGGCTCAGTTAGACTCATGCATTAAAACATGGATGGCCAACCTTTTAGGGAAGAGTGCCACTATCTGATTAAAAAAAAAGTTATGCGCTCCACTTGAAACTTTTTCAACAAACAAAAGGATATGAAAAGGTGAAAAAATTTTACTTATAGGCTTATTATGAAATTTTTATGCAAATAGCACATATTTTATGCAAGTCTAAGTAGTGGAAATTTAGAAATAATATAATAAATAAGATAAAGTACGCGCGCGTGCGCGAACTTAAGTTTTATTGTTAAAATTTACTTTTTAGGTTCAATCAATTAGGTTAGGGCACAACTCTTTGAGGGGGGAAGCGAGCATATTGAAAAGTAGAAAACAAAATATTATTTAAAAAATATTAATTTACCTGAAAGTAAACAAACAAATACATTCTGACATAATAAAAAATAAAATACACATTTAAACTGATATATTACTCTTATAAATTCATCAGTGCTACACGATGTATCTTGCACTTAATTTAAATATACCAAGTTAAGAACAAGTTTAATAATAACCAGTACCCCATGAGATTGTAATATATAAAATTCTGTACAAAAATTAACACTTATCTTGTTAATTTGTATGGTTTATAATTAATCCCTTAGCTGCCGATTAAAAGTTACGCGATTGTCTTTCCAATGCCAACCGTTTTCCATGCATGTGATGTATTGGGAATGGGAGGGGGGGATATAGAAGCAAATAATCTGAAACAAGTAAATCCTTCACAAACATTGTCAAGGTCCTTTTATTGCATTCTAAAGCCTTCGGAATAAGTTTATGGATAGCAGTGTACAGAAAAGATCGTACCTCGTTAAGACATATATATACGTCCTGGGAAATTAATACTTTGGCTGAGCGAGACGTTTATATACGCTGGTGGCACTTAACAGATTAAAATCGTGTAGTATTTTTTGCATCAAAGTTTAGTATTATTGAATTGAATATATTGTTATTGTATGAGAGGGGCGCGAAGAAAATTATGATGGAATATTGGGTTACGAATGTTGAAACTTTGAGAAGCACTGGGTTAGGTATAAAATAAAAATGAGTAATCAGATAAAAATTTAATTCTAAATAATTATTAAACAGTCAGTACTTTCTTAGTGTGGTTTCTTATTTCGTAGATTTTTTACTGAGTCATCTAATTTAGGATCAGTTCTCGAAGATGCTAACAGAAAAGAGAACAATCTTTTCCTTGTAATCTTAAATTTAAATTATTTAAATGTCTTGTAGAAAGTCTCAGAAAACCTAAATCTTCAAAGCCTATATATATATATCTTCATTCTTGAGAAACAAGCACTCACTAGGCAGTTCATTGTTTTCTTCCAGATACTTTAAAACACACCCCCTCAAATTCCAGAATCTCACGAATGCACTTCCTTCGGAAAACCAAAGCCCACAACAATGGAGTGTTGTCTACATTATTGTTTTCTATTGTTATTTAAGTGTATTTAAAATAGATTTTGATGTTTTATTTTGTCTAAAACCACACCTTTAAAAAACAGTAAAAAAAATTAGTATTTATTATTATCTTTTCACATATTTTAAGCTTTCAATAAATCTTCGCATACCACTCTTACAACTCTGCCATGCCACAGGTTGCCCCCCCCCCTGCATTAAAACATCCCTGCCCAAAGGGAGAAGTCCTCCAGGAGCGGTTTTGATCAAGATAGTCGCGGAAAATTAATATTCTAAATAATAATAAATAATATGAATACTATTAACAAAATTAACAGTATTCACATTTAATATATAAAACTTTTATATTAAACATTATGACATTTAACAACTTCCCCTATGTTGGCGCCAGTTGGTGAGAATTCCTTGTATAGATTTCACTCCGAGCCAACTGTTGTAACCTTTGTATTCAGTTCGAAAAATATAGCGATCCCATATGGTTGGAATCCGTTTTCGCTCATTAAAATTTTGTTAAATTTACAGTCCATTTATTATTATATCGGCAACATTGGTCCTCTCGCGGAATTTTCGAACCTTAGAAAAATTAGTACTTGTAAAATCTTTAGAATAGTTATAGAGCAGTATGTCTAAAGAAATATTAGTTGTGTTGAACCGCAAACGTGGATCAGTAAAAGCTCAACTGATACGAATTAAGGACGTTAACAATCCGGACGAAAAGGATAAAACAAAGCTAGAATCGAAAATGGATACATTGAAAAGCCTAAGGATCAAATTAAGTGATATTCGAAATGAATATTATGAAGTAGTGTTAAAGAACAGTGACTTGGAACCACTTGAATTAGAAATCCTGGATTTAGAAGACGCGATTGCGAAGAAATCCAGGTAAGGATTAAAAATATTATTTCAAAAATTGATTTGCAGAATAATGATGTTACGTCTTGTGGAAATAGTTTTAATAATATTAAATTGCCAGATATTCAATTACCAAGATTTAATGGTTCCTATCATGAATGGTTTAATTTTAAACAACAATTTATTTCTTTAATTGATTCGAACAATAGTTTAACAGCTTCTCAAAAATTATATTACTTAAAATCTACACTAACTGGAATAGCTAAGGATGTTATTACAATTGATGATTCATATACTTCATTATTTGAGTGTTTGAAAAAAAAGATTCGAGAATAAAAAATAGATCATAAATAGTCATTTCAGTGAAATATTATCATTAGAAAAATTTACTCACGAATCAGTTAAAAATTTAAGAATAATAGATTGTTGTCTAAAACATTTAAGAGGTTTAAAAATGGTAGGATTAGAACTAAATGAATTCTCCAAAGTACTATTGATAAATTTAATTTTAAGAAAATTAGGTAAGGAAACAAAGAAAAATTATGAGCTCAACTGAGCCTCCACCAAACTTTCTAAATGGGACGATTTTACGGATTTTTTGTTAAAACGCACTTTAATACTAGAAAACATCCAAACAAATAATGCAATAGCTGTTCCATCGGAACGAAGTTATGAAACGAAATCTTTTCTAGCTAAATTGGATCCAGTAAACTGTGTAATTTGTAAACAACAGCCTCACACAGTATTTAGACGTAAAAAATTTAATGATTTAAGTGTTTATGAAAGGTTTAATTCGGTGAAAAAGAATAATCTTTGTATAAATTGTTTTAGTTCTTCTCATAGAGTAGTTCTATGCAAAAGTTCGCGGAGTTGTCCCAATTGCTCTAAGCGGCACAATTCACTTTTGTGCAGAAATTTTGAGAGAAGGGTCGATAGCCAAAGGAGTTAAATTAGCGAAACTTTGCCAATTCTGGAACCAAAAAACACCACAACACTAAATGTAAACAGCGAATGTTTCAAGCCAAAACAAACTATCCCTTATGTTGAATTCATTCCCTTCGTTGTCAAACTATCCTTTATGTCATTTGACAACGAAGGGAAGGAATTCGTAGGACATGCTAAGGGTCATTCATCTGGGGTGTTGTCTACCGCCATAGTTTATTGTCAAAACAACCGTGGGGAACTCTTTCCTATCCGGACCCTTCTCGATAACGGGAGTATGTGTAATTTGATATCACAGAATGCCGCCTTATTTTTGGGATTTCAAAGTGAACGAGTAAATACCTCTATTTGCGGTATTAACGGGACTTCGCAAATTATAAAAAGCAAAGTGTCTGCCATGGTTTCAAATAAAAGTAGACAGTTTCAGAAATTAATGGAATTTCTTGTTGTTCCGAAAATTACGGGTTTGACTCCAACAAATAAATTAGTTATTAGTGGGATAAAAATTCCTGAGTATATAAAGTTATCGAACGAGAATTTCTGTTCACCTGGAAGAATCGATTTGCTTTTATAAAATCAGATTTTCTTTGAAGTTCTAAATCATGGGAAAATAAAACTAGCAGAAGGGAAGTTGATATTACAAGATACAGTATTCGGTTACGTAGCTAGTGGCGTCATGTCACATAATTACCCTAATAAGAGCTATTGTGGACTAGTTACTGATGTAAATGAGCTCAATAATAGTATCAAATGCTTTTGGGAAATTGAAAATTGTCCTGATTTCGAAAATCCTGCAATGAGTAGAGAAGAAAAATTATGTGAAGAATACTTTACGAGTACTTATAATAGAGATGAAACTGGTCGTTTTATTGTGAAAATGCCTTTGTCAAAGGATCCGAGTTGCTTGGGAGATTCGAAATTAACGGCATTACGTAGACTTAACTTCTTGTGGAGAAGATTAGTTCAAGATCCAAAAATATTGTAATTATATAGAAATTTTACACATGAATATTTAGAAATGGGACATATGGAAGAAGTAGCAGAAGATAATGATCCTGATGTTGTGTATTATCTCCCTCATCATGGTGTGTACCGCCACGAAAGCAAAACAACTCCCTTACGTGTAGTTTTTAATGCATCCTCCGCTACTACTTCAGGGGAATCGCTAAATTTTTTACAATTGAATGGTGGTGTAATACAAAGGGACATCTTTTCAATTTTATTAAACTTTAGAGCTCACAAATTTGCGGTAACAGCAGATATTAAAAAAATGTTTAGAATGATTTTGATTGACGAATCCCAGCGGGATTTATTACGCATTCTTTGGAAGGATAAAATTGACAGTCCTGTGAAGATTTTCAGATTAACTACGGTTACTTTCGGCACCAAGAGTGCACCATACCTTGCGACAAGATCTTTGAAACAGCTTGCCGTAGATGACGGTGACAACTATCCATTAGCTGCAGATGTTATGATGTCTGATGTCTATATGGACAGAGGCGGATTAAGGTAGTTGGAGGCCCCTGGTGGTAAAAGGTTTGGGGCCCATGGGCTTGAGAGTCCAAAAACTAAAATATTGAAAAGAGTCATTTACTTTAAATTTTCAAAATAAAATGTAGTGATATAATAAAACTCATCGGCTAAAGAAAATTTTTAACTGTATATATAAAAAAATATTAAAAACCTTACTTAAGAGCTTACAGTTTTGCTATACAGTTTACATTCTCTTTCGAAAATTCATCAATTATTTTTACCACATCTATTTTGTCCAAAACATTTTATTCTGTATATAATACGGCCATGTTTTTCAATTTGTCTTTTCTCCCATGGTACTTCTTAAATTTTATTTTTAACACGTTTTAAAACTAAAAAAGATCATTCACCTGATGCATTCGATATAGGTATTGTTAAAAATAATTTCAACAGTTTTTCTACATTGGGATTCCTCTTGCATGCCGATAAGTTTCTAGCGGGGGTTTCATTGTAACTTTGTTTTCTTTTCATTTTTTGTTCCAAGGTGGCGTGGTTGGTTTGTCGTTGGCCTTTGCACTCATCAAGCTTGGGGCCCCTACCAACGCTGAGGGCCCCTGGTGGCCGCCAGGTCCGACACCCGCTTAATTCGCCACTGTATATGGACGATCTTCTTACTGGGGCAGATGATTTATAATCTGGAAGAAAACTCCAAGAACAACTAGTGTCACTACTAAGGGGTGCTGGAATGGAACGTAACAAGTGGTCAGCTAGTATTCCACTGCTATTACCAGACTCAATGTGTCAAGATAATGATCTTTCTTGTTCTTCTTCAACCGAGACCAAGACCCTAGGACTCTTGTGGAAGCCACATCCATACTCATTTGCTTTCAAGATTTCTCCCATGACTTCAAACTGTGACAGTCTCATAGTCACAAAGAAATCAGTAATTTCTACAATCACAAGGATATTCGATCCTCTTGGACTGATTGGACCTGTAATAACAAGGGCCAAAATCTTCCTCCAATCTTTGTGGCAGTTGAAACTTGATTGGAATGATCCGTTGCCTTCGACCTTAGTTTCCTATTGGAAATCCTTCATATATGCTTTGGAGTCTATAAACAGTCTCAACATTCCACGTTATTGTCTACAAGATAAGTCAATCAGAACTGAGTTACATGGCTTCTATGACTCGTCTGAAAAGGCTTATGGTGCTGCACTTTACCTACGATGCATTAATTCAAGTGGACAAATATCTGTTAGGCTCCTTTGCTCCAAATCAAGGGTAGCCCCACTGAAAAGTATTACTATACCACGATTGGAACTTTGTGGTGCAGTACCTTTATCAAAGCTTCTTAAAAGAATCCTTGATGCCTTTAAATTCAATATCAGTCAAATTTTTATCTTTGGACTGATTCCAGCATTGTGCTGGCATGGATCAAAATGCCCCTTTCTCAACTAAAAACCTTCATAAGAAACCGGGTCAACATAATTCAGGAGCTCACCGAAAGTGATTTTTGGAAACATGTGAATTCCGAAAATAACCCTGCTGACATCCTTTCAAGAGGTATTAGTCCAGATAAAATTATACCTTGTGGACTTTGGTGGTTTGTTTCACCTTTCTTGCATCAGTATAAAGAACTGGAAAACGAATATCCCACGGAGTTCTTAAATTCACTTGAACTGTCAGTTGTACCCTCACATAAACTTCAATTAAAACTAAATGTGCAAGTTATGCAGAATCTCGATGCTACTCGACTATGTAAAGGAACGAAGCTTTGGATCACAAAACTGATGCAGAATATATTTGGTGCCAATATTTGAGCATGTCATGAAAAGGGATAGTGTTATCATACCTCGAATTCCAAGTATCCCCACTGACCTACCGTTTCAATTCAAAACGAGTTCAATTTCCAGTTTTACTGTTGCTATTAACAAAGCTAACATTTCAGGTAGCAGGGGTGCATTTGGAAAAGCAATGATTTTCCCATGGCCAACTATATGTAGCCTGATCGGTGCGTCCAATGCCCAAATCTTCACACATTAGCAACTGAAGGAAGAACATATAATGTGGTATACAGTAGCATCTTAGAATAATATTCTGTTTTGAGCTCTTTTATAGAGGAATTATATATAGTAGTAGGAATTATATAGAAGAGGAATTATATAGGAATTAGTAGATACTTTCGATTTTTAAAAATATTAATAGTTTAAGTTATTGAATTTTTGTTTTTAATTATTATAATAAATTACTTTTTCAATTTTTTTAAACTAAGCTCAATTTTAGAATTTTTAAATTGTATTGGTTCCAGTCAAGCAATAAAAAAAAAATTACCATATTTAAAGACATCAACGCGAGCGGAGCCGCGGGTAAAAGCTAGTCTAAAGTATAAACAATCAATGTCAAACTTTCAGCGCGCGTGAGGGTCGTGGTAAAATTACCAAACTTTGATCGGTCCGCGAAGTTAAAAAAGGTTGGGGGTGCACTGTTTTAGATTGTTTTGATTTAATAATTTGAATTCAATTGTATTTAAATATACCTTCAGAATAAAACACAACCTGCAACAAAACAAAAAAAACGAACATAAAAATTATTTAACAAGGAATATAAAGTAATTTCCATGGAAAGTTGCACAAACCAGAGAGAAATACACCATAGTAAATAAAACAGAAACAATTTAATGTTCCTCGGGCGACCCGGCACCATTTGATCCACGAAATGTTAGCAGCCCATGGACTGGGGACTAGGGACTACTGCCATACAGGGACGCCTTAACGCTCTTTGAGGCCCAGAGATATCTTCAGATGTTTTTGAGGCCCTGGGCCCTTGTGTAAAAGTAGACCCTACCTGAGATCTTTAGTAAACAGTATAAATCATGCATTGTCAAGTACTCGTTGAAATGGTAATTTGAAACAATTAAATGTGCATGACTCACAATCTCAAAAACCTAGGTACAAACCTGCTTGACCGCGATGACCGTATTTCGACTAAATGAGTTGAATGATTGGAAATGGTATTAAGCCTAAGCTTAGACATGGGAAACGGTCATCACATAATAATACAGTCTTACCACTTGTGCCAGTTGACATGCTGTTTGAAATTCCCTGTTTATCGGAGAATATGTACGGGAATAATATTCGACCACATTAAAATTATCCGGATCATGATCTTATTAAGACAGAGTTGAGAACGAAACGAAGCGTCCACTGAGGGCGAGGCCCTGGGCCCGGGCCCAGTTGGCCCATGCCTTAAGACGTCCCTGCTGCCATACAGGATACCAAAGGATCCTGAGAGGACACACATGTTGTCAGGTCGGCATTGCAGGATCGCATGGTCATATCACAGATCTAGAGTCTGAAAATGGGCTTGTTTTCCACACAACAAGTATCCTCGCTGAAAGTGTGATGACGTGTAGAGCACTGAGACCTAATGCATGGGGACCATTATTGTGGTTTCGCTTGCAGCGATAGTAGTGCGCTCTACGACAAAACTGGATACATGCGCGACACCAGGTTGTCCATTCAAAGGAGTCCAGGTCCTGCGTGCAACATCATAATGGACATATTCGTGCCTAGAGGCACTGAGTGAAAGCCCAAGGCCTGCTTGCTTTCGATTTCGTTACAAACGTTTTGCACCTGTAGTGATGGATAAGCACTATTGGGTACATAACACGAACGCCTCTTGCTCACGTCCTCGGTAATCTGAACAGTCAGCCTGTAACAGGTACTATTTGGGTTTTCTACTAATCCTCTTGGGAAAACTATTCTTTAACTGTGATTTTAGTTTAGAAACTTTTTTCCGTAGAGATGACTTCATTTTATGCAAATATAACTACTATTTAAATCCTGACGATTGGGTTTGTGAGGTTAATCATGAAATCCAAAGGCCGTATCACATGTACATTTTTTGTGCAACTTTTTGGACCAACTTTTCACCCAACTTAAGGGTGAAGGGTTACCGTACACAAAACGATAGGCTCTGACGTTAGCCGCACTCTTTCTCCACATAGAAACATTACTCGCCAATTTTTCTGCTTGGAAAACGACCAACCAGTATCATTTATTTCATTTCGATCGCACTTTTGTTAATGGGTGTAAACAAAAATGGGGCACCATTCTGTTTAAAATATTATACGCCGTTAAAATATTATACACCATTAAAATATTATACGCCATATCTGATGCGTTTGATAAAACCGAAGCTACCGTCTTTACCGCCATCTTGTTTATGACGTAGGGTGCCGATGAACCCCATTGGCTGGAATTTCAAGCAACTTTTTCACCTTTTAGGGGAAAAGCTGTTTGGAGTCGTTGCTATAGCAACTAATAGAAATTGTTCGGAATTGTTTGAAAATTGCTCCAAATGAATTGAAAATTAGATTTATCGGGTGCCAGAGGAGATCGCTTATACCCAGTATCCCGGAGAAGGGTGAAAAAGAACAACCATTAGATGAACGTCGCCTCCCTCAGGGAGGCGGAATAAAGGAGAAGCAGCCGGAAAGAAAGACCCTAACGGGACATACGCGGGGGGGGGGGCAAGAGTAGAGGACGAAGCTTTGGAAGAAAGGCAAACGCTAAACACCTGCGAACGCAGGGGAAGAGTAAATGAGGAGTGGCGGCAGCTTTTTACTGACCCTGATTAAATGAAATTGCAGAAGCGTTTGTGTTTTGTCCATTGTATAAATTAAGTGTTTTTGTTGTGTTATGGGGGCTTGAGGGGAAGATTCCACTTAGAAGTTTTGTATGCAAAGTTTACTTTAGCTTGTGGATACGTGAATAATGTTTGTGCTCTAAAAATTGGATTCCCGTGATTTTCAATAGGTCTAAAGATATTCCTAGAAAATTGTTCTAAACATAAACGTGTGATAAGGTATTAAGATTAAGAGAAAGTGAATTGCGACAGGGAAGCCGCTGCGTATTCATTTCCAACAATGTACAATACTCTTTACAGTTTTCAAACACAAAATTTTCTGCAAAACCGTACGTATGACCGAACCCCACTTCTCTGAGAAAATGGTAAAATCTCTTAAATTACCCCCGTGTTGTAGAATGAAATGAGGTAAAGGAATTTCCTGTCCTATGGAAAACTCACGCGGTAAGTCACACTCATGACTCATCTATGCATGTAAAGTCTAATAATGGGCACACCCTCTTGAAATTGGCTACATACAAGAAAAACCTTTTTTCTGTTCCGGGCAAAAAGGATGCCGTTTGAAAAGAAATCCAATTTTTTCTAATCCAAACTAATAAAAAACATTTTTCGGTTGTTGAAATAATTCGTTAATTCGGGGTTTATTATTCGTTAAATAGGGAGCTTTGTTTTAATTTCAGTCGGAGAAAAGAAAAGAGTCCGACTGTATTTAGATTTAAACTGGTTTCGCAATCCGTGATAAACATCTGTCAGCTATCTTGGTTCCATTTTTGATTTCAATCTGCATGTCATTAGTATTATTTACAATTTTGCCTAAGTATTTAAATTGAGTCTCACTTGTGTTCAAACTTAAATATTCATTAATTTTCAGTGGTTGTGTATTTGAGATTCTGTTTGTTATTACCATGAATTTAGTTTTTTCTTCGTTGACCGTCAATCCTGTTTTTTGCTGCTGTCTCGGGTGCAGTGAAAGCCTCTACTATAGCTGCTTTAGTTCTCCCCACGATATCAGTATCGTTTGCAAATGCTTGCAGTTGTACTAATTTAACCAAAATTGTTTTCCCAGTTTGTATACCAGAGGCTCTAATTGTTTTCTCTAGTACTCTACTAAACAGATGAGACGACGGGGAGTCTGCTCGTTTCAGTCCCTTTTCAGTATATAATGCATCTGATAATTCTGATCCCAACTTTACTCTATATTTTATACTGTTGATTGTCATCCTTACAGGTTAATCAATTTTTTAGGGATTCCCAATTTCAACATTGCCTGATACAATTTCTCTCTAACAGTGGCGCACACACAGGGGGGGGGGGGCTGGACACCTCCCAAAGCCCTTGAGTTTTTTTAATTGATAATCCTATGTATATATACAACGTAAAATTTAATTAAGTACTTGTAATTAACAATTTATTTTATTAATGCTAAATACTAATTCAATAATTTATTTTTTACTGTTTTTTAACAAAATCAGAAGAATCAATTGGTATCGTCTAGAGGTATGATACGAGTTGAGGCGTTTTCGACCATGGACTCCCTCCCCCCTTGAAAATTTTTTGTCTGCGCTACTGCTCTCAAATGATTCTATCATAAGCTGTTCTATAGAACAGCTTAGATATATTCATTTCTTACTTTGTGTTTAGAAATTTTTATTATGAAAAATCTGTTATTCATCGTAATGTTTTCAAGATACTTCTTATTGAAAGACTGATTTTATAAATAAAAGTTAATTTTCTGCTTGTATAGGATTTTAAAGAAACATAAATATAACCTTTAATGGACCAAATTGCTTCTTGAACTAAATTAAATTACTTGCACATTTGTTTAACTACACTGGTGTGCAAAAATTAAGGACGAAGTCGAAAAATTAGCATATCAGCTGAACGAAGAGCCAGAGCGGACAGAAAGACCAATCAGGAGATTAAGTGAGGTGATGTACGGTAGCACATGCGCAGATATGCAGGTAGACGTAATGGGGGAGTGTCTGAGTAGTAAAGCATGTTGTCAGTGTAAGATTAGTATTTCTGGCAAAGAGATTGTACACCGTATAGCAGTTAAAATCACACCGAGTTGCTGCCTCAGCGAGAAATGGCGAATAATCAATCTGTTAAACGACATCTAGATGCTTTTACCCGAGGTCGAATCATTGGGAAGTTGGAGGAAGGTCGCAGTGTGACAAGTGTGGCTGCAGAGTTCGGAATTGCTCACAGCATCGTTTCACGACTTTGGAGACAATTTCAAACTACAGGAACAGCTATCCGGGGGTTCAGTAGTGGTCGTTCACGAGGAACCACACCCGCAGATGACCGGTATATTGCCTTACAGGCCAGAAGAAACAGGCGGCAGACAGCGGGAGAAATCGCTAGACACACGACACAGGGGACTGGACGATCGATATCGCGTTTTACCGTGGCCAGAAGACTGCACGGTGGTGGTCTGTTTGCACGACGCCCTGTACGGTGTGTACCTCTAACGCCTGCCATCGGAGAAGGCGTTCTCTGTGGTGCCGGGAATACCGGAATTGGAGAGACAATGAATGGGGACGAGTACTCTTTACAGATGAGAGCAGATTCAGTCTGAGTAGCGATTCTCATCGCATACTCATCTGGAGAGAGCGGGGAAGCCGCAATCATCCCTCGAACATCATTGAAAGGGACAGGTATGGAGGTGGCGGTGTTCTCGTTTGGGGAGGCATCATGCTTGGTAGTCGTACAGACCTTCACATCTTCGACGCAGGTTCAGTCAACGGGACCCGTTATTGTAACGAGATTCTTCTTCCATATGTGCGTCTTTTTAGAGGCGCTATGGGTCCGCAGTTCCTTTTCATGGACGACAATGCACCATGTCATCGCACAGTAGCTGCCGAACAGCTCTTAGAGAGTGAGGATATTGAACGTATGGATTGGCCGGCACGATCTCCGGATCTCAATCCCATTGAGCATGTATGGGATTTTCTAGGCAGAAGCTTGGCAGCTCGTACCTTACCACCAGTAACGATTTCGGAGCTTCGATTGGCACTGCAAGACGAATGGGCAGCAAGGCCTCAACAACTCATTGACACCCTCATTCTCAGCATAGGCAGACGCTGTGAAACCTGCCTAGCAGTCAGGGGAGATCATATCCCCTACTAAAGACCGGATATTTCTTGCTGGACACCCATCACAGGGATGTTTCGGCCTTCAGTCGCATTGCGCTCCATATGCTACTTTTTCAATAAAGCTTCTTTTTATCCCTCTGATTTCTCTTTTAGTAAGTGTTGCTTACATTACTCATGTCCTTACGTATTGGGGATCTTACGGTATTAAATGTGTTGATTTGGAATGCTTTTGTACAAAGTTATATTGAAAAAACCGTCTCGTCCTTAATTTTTGCGCACCAGTGTATTGCATTGAATCTATTTTTGGTATTTTCAAAGATTTAAATTTAAGGTACAAGTTCGAAAATATACAATTTATGATCCCATAGCAGTTGCATTTTTTAAACCAAAAATTATATTTTTGTTGAAACTTACGTATTATCGCAACCGTATAGATGACATTTTTTAAAATGAAGTGCATGATTGCTAATTCAGCGCGCACGAGACGTGTGAAATCGAAGCTGACAACTTAGCGAATTATCTTGAACGTTGCGCTTTTGCGATGATTGCTTTTTGTAACACACAGTAAATGCAAAAAGAATTTTGATTTTTGAAGTTAAGTGGTAAAAAATTCATAAGTTGTAAATTAAATGATATATAAGATGGAGAAAATGAAATATACAACTAATATACATAATCCCTTAAAATTTGAGTTGATGTATAATTTTTTGCTAAAAATTCGTATTAAATACAACAGTATCGAACATAAAAATTCCATACATACTCATTATTTAAAACAGCAACTAACTCAAAAATGAGTACATTACATACTCATTTTGTTGTTTCATTCTCAAATTTGATCCAGTAACAGATTCAAAAATGAGTATGGCAAGCTTCAATTTTGAGTACGTACTTGTTGCCAAAAATGAGTATTTGCGACTCTCAAATTTGAGTATGTTTGCATCGGAGCCATTTTGAGTATGCGAAGTACTCAAAAGTGAGTATTTTGTACTCAATTCTGAATACCCGTTTTTCGCAATGTAAAGTCAACAAAAAGATAAGTATTTATATTAAATTTTCTGGTCTTCTCAAGTATTTGTCTAATGCTGTGTATTTGGTCTACAGTTGATTTTTCCTTTTTGAAATCCACACTCGCATTCCCCAGTTACTCTGCTACCATAAGTAACGAGTCGTTCTGCTAGAGTGTTTGAGAATATCTGGTATGATGTGTTCAAAGTAGTATATACAATTCCTCTATAATTCTTACAGTCTATCTCAGGGGTGGCCAACCCAAATGACCTTGCAGGCCACTTCGAAAAAACATTACAGTCCCGTGGGCCGCATATAATAATATGTATCTTTTTATCAGATTTGGGTCCATTACAAACATTTATTGGATTAAAACTGAAGCAACGTGATAAATAGAAACAGTTATTGGATTTATTTGTTATAAAACACTACACAGTCGACTCTCGATAATTCAAAGTTGGAGGGACCTATGAAAAACTGCGAATTATCAAGAGGGTAAGAAAAAAAACTCTCAAAATATACAACGTGAAATTTTTTTCTAGGGCATCAAAATTTTTAACCATGTAATAAAACAACGATTGCACATATGTATAAAATTATTTTAAAATGTTTTTAAAGAACATATTATACGGTATAAATATTATTCAGAAGTTAAAAATCCTCTATTAAAAATACGTTCAATACATCTATACATAATCCTACACATCCCTTCTTCACAATAGCGGACCATCCTTTCTGAACACATATGTGTAGAAAGGCCACGTGTTAAACGAACGATATGGACGGCTGACAACAGGTGCAGTTTGTCTATTGTCCACTAAAAGGAATGAAAACAATAAAAGTGTCTTTTCGGCTGAGGAATCGGAAAACACCAAGAAGGTCAAAAGACAGACGGTCATCAAAGGGGCTACGTTACAAGGGAGACACGCCGAGACAAATCAACGCAAAACTTGTACGCTCTAACCTGTTTGCTACAGGACTGTATATGATATTGAGTGTTCGAATTGTCAAGAGTTTTATAAGATAACTTCGAATTATATAGCATGTGTCCACAGATTTTATCGAGATATTGAGAGTACCAAAACGTATTGTTTTAGTTCGAAATATCAAGAGTTTTTCTAGGAACTGAGCATTTACTTCGAATTAACGAGAGGTTCGTATTATCGAAGGTTTCAATTATCAAGAATCGACTGTATATTAAAAACAAAAGTATTGCACAAAATATTCGCATTTTGTATAATTGTATTGAATTTCACAGTCCGCAAAATTTTTTAAGGGTGTGGCCACTGCGACTCCCGTGCTGCGGTTGGCCACCCTTGGTCTAGCTTGTGCTGCCTACTATCACCCCTCTGAATTTGTCAATATAATGACAGAAGCTTAATAATGTATATTCATTACAATAGAAAACAATGTAATTGATATTCAGTGCTACTCTAAAAAATAAGACTCAAATTATAAACTTATCATTGATAATAAACCTATTAAATGTATATATATATAAATTTGCCCATTTACATTTCTTTTACAGATGTTTAAAAAGCTGCTAAATTTGAATAGCTGTCATTACTTTTAATCTTTTAGAATCAACTTATAATTCAATGATAAATAACAATGTAAATATTATTAAAAACCTATTTTGTACTTCAAAACAATGAGTTAAATTAAAGCAAACATAAGTAAATAGCCCAATGCAATCATAATACTTTCAAAAGGTATCTAAATTAAAACAGAAAATTTATAACTTACCTCAGAAGTTGTTCTGATCTGAACCGATGGCTTGTATTTTACTCTTTTCTTCAGCTCTGCTTTGACAACGCCTATGATAAAGAAATAATCATTCACTGAGCAATCAGACTCAGTAAACGATATGGTGCTTACAAACATGCTTTCACATAACTTCAATCCTTTCCTAACATTGGTAGTGACACTTTGATTTCCAGTGGCACTGGAAAATTTCTCGCTATATCGGAGAACTTCACATAAATTGAAATTTTTTAAAAGAAGGGGTTTTGTTCCTATACTGTGAGCCATTCTTGCGCAAAAATATAAAATAAAGAACTACAAAATTAATTAAGAACTAAAATAACTAGCAGCTAATCTAAGTGTATCCCCCCAAGAGAACTATACATAAATACACTATCTAACACTAGTTGGAGCGGACGAATACCTAATTAGATAAATAAATAAGAATAAAAGAGAAATTTTACAAGAAAGTTGTTAAGAATTTTTCCTAACAAATATAAAAACTAGAATAATGCATAAAATATAATGATAATTTGATAAATTTACAGCACAAGAATGTCAACAACTTACTGTGTAGGTTTAACACGGGAATAAAAAACACGTGCAAATGTTGGCAAAGTTGTCACGTGATTCCCCGCTTGGCGTCTGTCTGGTGTGAATTTCGTCCATTGGTTGCTATGGTTTCAAGTAACTTTTCGCTGCAGACGGATGATGCTGAAATGCGAATCGGTTTCCGTTGTAATGGTATACAATTATAAGAAAGGTATTAGTTTTATTTTTCATTTTTTTCTGAGGTGTTTTTCTGCATTATTATATATTCAGCTTTGGGTTTGAGGTGGAATTTTTATTGTGTGTGATTATTCACTTAACCAATAATGTTTTATCTAGAAAATTAGAAATATGGCTCACTCACTTTAAAAATTTCTAAGAATGATAGAATATGAAAAAAAACAAGAATTTTGAATGAGACCAAAATTAAAAATTGAGAAACAATGATATTACAATGAGTACAAAATATTAAAACTTTAAAAATCTGTAGAATAATGGTGTTACTAAGTGGTTAATTTTAAAGTGAAACTAAGATTTGAAGTTATGTAAATGATCTCTAAAATTGAAATAAATATTGAAATATGAAAAAATAATGATGTGGATATCAAAAGATGATGAATATTTGTTTTGAATTGGAAAAAAAATCAATACCGTGGTATATATATTCAAACAGCTATTTAGGGATATAAAAAGAGATATTGAAATATAATTGCAAATAAACTTAAGAGATAGAAAAAAACTCCTCAATAAGCAAATGAACTCAGACTTCAATAACCAAATGAAATATTGCAAAAGCAATAGCTAAAGTTCTAAACAGAATATCACAAAAATTGATACATATTTCTTGTGCAATAGATAGATAAGTTTCTTCATAAAGAATTTAAACCTAAACCTGCTTACCTTTCATGTATAACTGTTCTTACTGTGAGGGGTCAAATAAATGCCTCAAAAGAAGAAAAAAACATATCTTAGTGCAGAGTGAAGTTTTAAGCAATTGGATTGTGAACAAAATATTTTCTGGTGCTTATCAGCTTTAGGGACCTGAGATAGTGACTGTGCTTTTCCAAGCTATTTTCAACAGAACTTAGGCTATATTATTCTATTAGATAAATCCACTACAAATACAAAGATAGAATAGAATTTGATGTTTTGGCTTCAAGGTCCTTATAATCGATAAGTACCTTTTTTTTTCAGTTTACTAAAATTTTGCTTACATTTATGCATTTTCTATATATTTTTTCAAATTGTAATATTTTTTGCTACACATTTTCCACATATGTGCTTTATACATATTTTGCTAGTCTCATTGACTTTCAAATTCTTCTTCCCAAGCACTATAGCCAGTTACTGGCCAAGGTTGTCTCAGTCAGCTTACACCATCTTGATATATCCGGTGCTATATTCTTCCATCAGCTAACTCCCTTCAACCACTTTTCTACTTTATCCATCCACCTTGTTCTCAGTCTTTCTCTTTTCCTTTTTTCCTGTGGAGTTTGGAAAGTTATTTTCTTAACAGGATTTTCATTGGCTATATCGAAATACATGTCCCTGCCACCTTATTTGGGAAGACTCAATCACATTATTGACTTTGCTATATCTTATTGGACAAGCTTTTCATTCATATTAATCTATAACTATTCTTTTTTTTTTACGAACGTTCTATGCTTAGCTATTTCTGTGATTCAGTCCCAAGCTCATTTGCCAAATAAAATAAATATTGTTGTCTCAAAATTTCTTAACCCATTCTTTCTTTATATAAAATCCAAGCATTTATCCCAGCTAAATCCAAGGTATTAAAAAATACCTGTAAAGATCATCAATGAAATTTAGATTTTAAGTTACATTCTGTACCTTTGATTAGTTACATCTACACAAAATTTTATGCTATTGTAAAATCTCTTTTTCTCTGGTATATGAGCTTCCCTTTTTTCCATTTCAGTGGATTAATGCATTAAACTAAGTATAAATACTTTTTAATTAGGCCTAATTTTATAAATTGTAAGAATAAATACAATATTATTGAGAAGTTTGTAACAATATTTTTTGCTTGTCTTACCTATTTTGGTACCATTCTTTAATTTTTATTAGTATTTATTGTGTTTTTTATTATTATTAATAGACTTATATAATAGTTCCACAAATGTGTATTCAAGCGAATATAATTGTGAATAACATGAATTAATCAAATGGTCAATTAATGGCTGACCTTTGACAGTTTACAACAAAAGAAGTTGGGAATATTGAAAAATAGGTTGTACATATATTGTAGGAAAAGTTGATGAGTTACATGACAATAAAGTAACATTTGTGTATATAAAAAATTGTAAATGAAATTTCAAAAATGATCATTTAGCTGCAGGTGTTAGGTTTAGTGTTAAACAGTATTCTGTAAGAAACATAAATAGTAGTGGCATGTCTGACAAAAAGCCTCTTAATATAAGCTGAGTTAGAGAGATTTTATTTGCAAAGAATTCATATTTAAAGATTGTAAAATTTTTAAATCATATTTCAAAGCCTAAGGATTTTTTGAAAGAATTTATATTCAATTGTTTAATGCTTAGGGGAATGGTGGGCATTATAATGTGGTAATCCTATCTGAACCATGATAAAAAAAATTTTACTGAGAAACATAAATTCTAATATTGCACAGGGCTGTATATTTGTAAAAAAATGATGAAAAATTTAATTTTTATCAATAGAATCAATAAACATAATCAACTTTTATTCTTTTCTCATTAATATACACAAAGACATCTTAAGGTATGGGCCAACTAGGCCAAATCCTTGCCCTCAGTGGGGGCCACGTCTCATTCTTGACTGAGTTTTTATAAGATCATGATTCAAATAACTTTAACAGTCAAATGTTATTTCCAGTTGTATTTTCCAAAAGACTGGGAATTTCAGACTATATGGCAATGGGCAACAGTGGTAAGACTATATTATTATGTGATGAATAGGCCATGAATAGGCCTAGATCTAATTCCATACACCATCATTATTTATTAAGTCAGAGTGGCAGTCAGTTGAGCCAATTTGTGCAATTGCAAGTTATACACATTTGTATGTTTCAGGTAACTGTTTGTACAAGTATTCAACAATGTTGGCTATGTACTATCCACTTTTAAGGGTCATTTGGGGTCTACATTTGTGTAAGGGCCCAGGGCCTCAACAAGTCAAGACGTACCTGAATATACATAAGCATTTAGTTTTATTCAATAAAATGTCAGGGTATACTGATGAAAAGTTGAAAACAAAATGTCCAGAATTTCTATTTAAAATATATATACTATAGTTTTCTCATGCAAACACAATGAATAAAACCATGCAATTGAAACTTTTAAGCTGTGTTTATGTACTTTGCTAGATGCTATTGCAAATTTACCTCAAGATCTCATTACAACTGAAAATAAATAGAAAAAATTGTACTTGAAGAAAATGATTCGAAAAAAACATTTTTATTAAAATATATAGGGAAAATTTGTAAATAAAGAATTTTCAAAATTATTCTTTGAAATAACTAATTCTTATTTTCTTAAAGCCAAATTATATTATTCCCAAACTATTTCTCAATACATGTGGATGAGTTAAGAAACTATTAATTATATTTACCATTCTTTGCAAATTATATATGATTTTTGGTACTTATGTGTTAGTGTCACCACAGCAATATTTATGCCGCATAAATTGTGCCATTATATCAAAGCAACTAAAATTCTTAGGTATTTTATTTCAACAGAAATGATTCTCGTGGTGCATCTTTGGTTAAGGTGACGCCAATACTTAAGTACCTGATTTTCTTATGATTCAAATTAGATAAGGTCTTATTTTTTGTGAATATGTGCATGCACTAATGAAATGTCTAAATGAACTAAAAACATTTTTTTAACATATTTAAATGAACAATCTCTTTATGTTTTATAATTTATTTGTTTTATTATTATTTAGTTACGTTTAAGAAGACAGAGTAATGGATCAATATTCCATTATTGGACGGATTGGTGAAGGTGCCCATGGTATTGTCTTGAAAGCTAAGAATAAAGGAAATGATACTATTGTTGCTTTGAAAAAAATTCCTCTGAAAAACTTAGATGAAGGTATTCCATGTGTAACTTTAAGGTTCGTATTGAGGAAATCAGTTTTAGTATTGGTATCCAATCAATAGAGCATAATGATAATTGAAATATAGTCTTATTTTATTCAATGTAGTTATATAGCTTGCTGTAATATAGATAATTTTCCAATATTTCATACAAAGAGCTTGTCAAAGTAGATTTCAAAAAACATTGTTTTTATAAATTTTTAGAGAAGAAAAATTTTATTTTATTGAAATGGTTTTTTAATAATGAAATATTTTTCTATTTTTAATTGAAAATAATTCTATAGTCTTATAATTCCTATAATTTACCACGATTATATTACTATATCGCAGGGCTTGCAATTCAGGCAATATTAAAAATTCCTTACTGTATGTTGTTTTAGATTTCAAATCTTTAAGATTAAAAGATTTTATAAATAATTCTATTTTATTTTTATCTTCTCTTATGAAAAACTTTATGTAGGTTTCGAATTAACTATTAGGTACTTATGTATTATACTGTCACGTATTTATACTGTTACGACTAATGCTGAAGGAATTGATCAATTACTTTAAAACAAAAGATATTGCCCAATGCTGCAATATACAGACAATCGTGGAAACTATTTCTGGGCAACAATGATGATAACAACATTTGGCAGTTCTTTTTTTTAGCTCATTTATACATAAAAAAGAGAAGGTAATTAGGTATTAACTGCTCAAATTCTCAAATAGCTATAAATTGATTTGATTTGTTCAAATAATGTATAAATTAAAATGTGATACTATAGTATGATACAGTAGCTTCTCAAGTAAAATAATCAGCTTTATTTCTTAGTTTTAGTTATAATTTAAGCATTTTATTACTATATCAATTTTGATTAGATTAATATTATGCAAAAATATGCATAATATACACATATCAGTTTCTAGCCAGTAAATTTTTCCAAAAAAAAAAAAAAATTTGTTTCTCTGAACATTTATGTTTTTATTTCTTTAGATATGAATTTGTAACAGGCAAAAGAAGAATTTTAGTCTTCAGAATCATGTAATGGTTATTTAATTCTTCCAATCTTCTGAGTGCAATCCTTCTCATTACATAAAAAAAAAAATAATTGCAATGTGTATTAGTATGAGTATGTGTTGTAATACATATGGTTATTTAATGCCTTTTGAATTTATTTCAAAATATGTGTATTTGCACATTTCGTCTTTTGCTATTCATTGCATATTTTTGGGGAAATATAATTTTTTGGGAAAATAGTCCATAGGTCCAACTATAAGGATATTGATCAAGAAACATAGAAAAAAGGGAAAGGCCATAGTTTTTAATTTAAAGTTCTGGAATAAATGAACAACAATCATACATTGTCTTAATCTTGAAAATTAACCAATATTGAACCTTTACACATATTATGAAATAGTGTATACTTAAAGAGTACTTTAAACTTTATACAAATTTTTTTTCCATTTCTTTTTCAGAGAAATAAAAGCTTTACAACAAATGAATAATGAAAATGTAAGTTTTAAGCTTATAATACATTTCAAAAATGAACAAAAAAATTTTTTTTATATAATTATTGTTTTGTATTTAATTTTGAATGTATCTTGTACTTTTTAATTTTTTTTACCTTAACTAAATCTTTTTTTCACGATATCATTTAATTTTTAAGAAAATTTAATTATAAACAATCTTTGATTTTTGTGCATTTTGTTTTCAGTTTGTATACATGTTTCATACTGTATTTGAAAGGTAGGGCTTCTTATAAAGGATTTTCACACTATTGTTGTCTCCATCTAAAATTTTTTAACCATTATGAATAAATACTCCAATGGAGTGAGTAAATCTTACGCATAAAGGTCTACAGAAATATAGTGTGCTATAAAGCTCTAGATCAGAGGTTCCCAAACTTTTTTGTCTCATAGACCCCTTGCCATGTTTTTCGTTTCCAGGTAGACCCCTGCTTACCTTATATTAAATTTTTGGAAATTTATCAACTTAAATGTCTTTTTGACCATTGGTGCTACTACTTTAAAAGAATTAAATTTCCAACTGTATTGAAGTATAGCATTTAAAACTTAAGAAGCACATGTTAATGAATTAAAATTAAAATCAAATTATAAATAAAATAATTGTTGCATAAAATAACTCAACAACAAACAAATGCTTTTAATGAGAGGGATGAATCTGGTGCTTCAATGACAAATTTTCAACATTAAATATCAATCTAGTCAGGTTTAATCCTAAATCTTCTTTGTTAGTAAGTGCCCAGGTTTTTTTTCTTTCCCTTTCTTTTTTTGTTTTTGAGATATACAAACTCAGTGAAACTCCCTCTCACTAGGAAAAGCAATTAAAAACTTTCTCGCGATATTCCATAATTTGTGACAAATATCAGGTATATCTTTTTTGAAGCCAAAACTGCTGACATTCATTTCTAAACTTTATTTTATTTTAAGATCTTCGTTAGGATCTACTCTGATTAGTTCCTATTGTAATATGACATATTTTTTTCAAAGTGACCATATGAAATCATCATATACTGCTGTATTACATATAAAAAAAGCTATCTCAAAATTAGTTTTAAAAATGAATAAGGGCATTTAAATGTTGAATGTATGTTAAAATTTCCTGTCAGACTATCTCTTACAAATTGTGAAAATTCTCCATGTCCAATATTATACTTCTTTAGCTTAATTTTAGAAAGAAATGCTGAAATGGCCCTTGTCTTCATAAAATTTATGCTGCCACCTAGTAACTACAAATTAATCTCACTGTATTTAGTAAATGTTAAATTAGTAAAATCTGGTTTCTACTAGATCAAATTTTTTTTAAAGCTTAAAATCATTATCTGATTTAATGAGAGCCACTATATATATCATATTTACACCTCATGGACCCCCAAATTATTTTTTTACTCGCA
Organism: Trichonephila clavata; assembly: GCA_019973975.1. Classification (NCBI taxonomy): domain Eukaryota; kingdom Metazoa; phylum Arthropoda; class Arachnida; order Araneae; family Nephilidae; genus Trichonephila; species Trichonephila clavata. Next base: position 28,891 of record BMAO01017528.1, read on the forward strand.
TGGACCACTTGAAAGTCATCATAAATCCCTGGGGATCTATATAGACCACTTTGGGTAACACTGCTCTAGATCAAAAAAGAAGAGTGCGCTTATATTTTCTCTTGATAAATTTATAAAGGAAATACAAATACTAATCAATAAAGTTTCATTTATTTACATGTTAATCCCCATTTAAAAAAACAAAAGTTTTAAAGACAATTTTTTAAAAAATTTTTGTAACTGTTTTGTGCATTTCTACCTCCATTAATATTTTGAGAATCAATGAAATAAAAATAGTCAAGGACCACTAATTTTTTTACAGATAATCATTATGTAACTGTTATAACTATTTAGCCATTAATTAATGCTTTTTTTCTGGAAATATTTTATCATTAAAGTCTTTTTTTTAAATTTTATATTTGCATCTAATATAAAAATATTTTTAGACTGTTTTGCTTTGTGAAATCATATATTATACAAGTTATTTTATTTCAATTTAGTGGTTATTATTTATAATCTTATTGAGAAAGTCAAATTGTAATAGTAATGCTTAGTTTTTAATGAATTGAATATTTTTTTTTCAATTAAAAACATGACACAATTTTTACTTTGGGTTTTATTAACTTTGAAAGTGTTTTATATCTATTTTTTTATTGTCACAATCTACCAAATTTTTGATGCAGATATATTTTTAAGTTTAACTTTTAACATCTATGTCACTTTGCAAAGTATTATATGTAATAAAAATGATCCATAGTATGTTCCAAAAGAAGTATGTATTTATTTATTAATTAAATTATTGGTAATTAAATAAATGTTTTTAAAAATTTAAATTAAAATTTTTTTTTAATTTAAAGTAATTAAAGTTTTTGAATATATTATTTATATGCTTAATATCTGTATAAATTACTTGAAAATTTTTCCTTTTTTCTTTGTTTTTTTTTTGAGATTTTAAAACAAACTATTCTCATTTAGTTTGCTTTCATGAACACTATTTCGTCAATTCTTTCATGTAAGTATATTTTAAGTTTCATTTTTCCATATCTGGCTAATGTTGTTTTAAAATTTATAGATTGTAAAATTTTATGACGTCTTTTCATATGGGGCTGGTGTTGTACTTGTATTTGAATACATGCCAACAGATCTCTCGATTCTTCTTCGTGATACAGAAAATCCATTGACCAATTCACAGATTAAAGCTTATCTAATTATGCTTTTGAAAGGAGTTGCATATTGTCATGGTTTAGGCATAATGCATAGGGTATGAACTCATTTCATATAAAATTTATGTATATATTTGTAGAACCTGTACTTTGTTTTTGTAACTTTTAAGTTTTTTATTTGCTTTGTACATTCTGTCATGTGTTACAAATAACTGTATTTTTAAGGCTTTTTTAGTTATTATTTTTCAGGGGGAAACATTATAGATGATTATTTTTAGTGTTTTATTAAAAAAAAAACTCACTGTGTTAAACTTCACTAAAACACATATAAATATATTTAAATGCATTGCAATATCAATAAAGTTAATGAAGGAAACTATATTTTTTGATACTTAATAATTGTGCATTAAATATGTATAAATATTACAAAATACAGAAAAATTTTAATTAGTGTTCCAGTGAGATACTTTAATTTTCTTCACAAGTATGCATATCGGGTACTTTTTTAGCATAATAGTTTTCTTTAATTCCACTTTTTCAGATGTTTGGTGAATATAATAAATACTAGTTAGAAAATTAATTATGCATATTGTTAGTAAAAATTAAGTCTTAAAACTTATTAGCAAAAATCTGAAGTGTTTATTGATTTTTGTATGATCTATATGAGGGGTGGCGAATCTTTATGGATCATTGTGCCATATTTTCTAAAGAAGTGTTTAATGAGTTATAAATGTGTCGTCAAATAATTTGATTGTAATTATTGGAAAAATAATAAAACTTAATACTAACAACTCAAAACTATTTATTTACTATAAAAAATACCTTTTGCTCTGTACAGTTTTAAATGTTTTAGTTATACGTGTAATTCAAATTAAAGTAAGGTTAGTGTGACTTCTGTTGTTGCAGATTGGATGGCAAATAACTTACATTATGATTGTAAGATGTTACTTTTAGTACAATCCATGCTGAATTGGAATCATCTACCAAATGATTTTTAAGTTGTTAGTTATTTTTGATGCTGTTTACTTTTTTTGACTAGAGGATTTGTGGTATGTTTTAAAATTCCGTTTTCCAGATGATGTTTTGCATACCACTGTTCCAGAACACTTCACTTATTAGCACTTTTTGTTCTTTTTCTGATCTGGCCATGTTAAATAATGATTAAAAAAATGTGAGTATAATGCAAACAAACTTTAGAATACAGTTGTGTATCATAAGCAACTACAGTCTATGACATAACCAAGGCAAGTCAATAACAAACAAGTGTGCTCCCCGACACTCTGCGATCGATAACTCGAGTTTGTTCAAAAAATTCATAGTGAAATTTGTTCTTTTAAATAAAATCCAAACCATTTTGATTGATGGTGTGCCCAAAATATTGTGTCACCTGCCATTGATGGCACACGTGCCACTGGTTTTTGCCATCCCTGATCTATATGTTGGTTTGTTTACTCCAAAATTTCATCAGTCATTTTTATAACTCTTATTTTCAAGTTATTCAAATATATTTCCTATATTTTTTGAAAAAAATGTTTTAATGTCAGGGAGAACTTTTAAAATGTTCAACTTTTTCATTTTTGAGCTTTTTGCATATTAAGTTTTATGCAAATTACGGGTTTTATCTTCACCAGAGGCGTAGCCACAGTTATATCAGCCATATCAATGATATGGGACGTCTGTGTTACAGGGGCCCCTACATGCTTAAGCAAAAAATCGTAAAATGTTTAGAGCAGCCCCCCCCAAAGGAAATTTGATACAAAATTAGCTAGCCATTCAAAATTAGCTATGCCAGTTATCTATAGTAAGAAAGTTTGTCTTCTTCTGAATTATTAAACAGATATATATTTTTCTGATTCATTGCTTGATTATGTTTACTTTAATGTTCTCATCACTGAGATTGCTATCATTTTCTAGAAATAGGTCTGAATCCTTGTTTTTTCTTGAAAAATATGTGGAATAACTTTTTATTTTGTACAAATTTTCAGCTATATTTTGAGTAAAATTTTTCTGTGCAGTGTAAAATACCCCAGAATAATACTACGGAAATATATAATTATGAAATGATATTTCAAAACATGGAGAAGAAAAAAAAATATTTGCTAAAATATAGGCATGTGTCATAAACTTTACGAATGAAACAGAGTACCAAATATCGGAAATTTAATATAAAATACCAAACAAAAGTATCCATTCTGAAGAGAAGAAATGGATAGAGGATTAATTATTACTTTTCAGACTGTTTAGAGAATCTGAATTTAAAAATAAGACAAGAAATAGCATATTTGTCATACAATTTGAGTTGACATACCTGTTGAAAGGTTAAATACTTCAGTGAATTTAATTTTGTTTGAAAATGTATCAGGATTTATGTAATCAAATTTCTTACTCTGTTTGACAAATCATGCCTTTACTAAGGCCAATTAAACTTTTTATTTTAAAGTTAAAACTTTTTTATGCTCATTTGATAAAGATTTGTAAATATTTCAGTTTCATTTTGAGTAAAATGCAGTATTTTCATTAAAACTTGAATTTTTTAAAAAACTTTTTTAAAGGCTATATTTTAAACATAGATTTATCAAATGCCTGGCTATTGACCATCAGGTCATTAGACAATTAACATAAAGTAGATCTAAACTTAGATCTGTAACTGAATTCAAAGAAAGAAAGGAATAGTATTTTCCCTTATTAAAATTTTAATTCACATTATATTATTGCTTTATTTTAGAATTTTACAATGTTAGTAAAATTTTTTTTGTATTTTAATTAAAGTGTTGGGGATTACTTGTTATCTTTGTGACGTGCACCATTCATAAGTAAAATTTTCTCTAGATAAACCTTTCAGTTTTATTTGCTCAAAAATAGAATATTCGGATTTTAACTTTATGAATGATATTCATAAAATGTAGTTTATTCATTCCTAATATTATAACTCTAAAATCCAACATTAAAAAGTAATTCTGATTATATGTTCTATCATTGCTGTTATCCAATATACTAATATCGATAGATTTTAATTTTTGCATTAATTCTCAGGATTTGAAACCAGCAAATTTGTTAATTTCATCCAGTGGTCATTTGAAAATTGCTGATTTTGGACAAGCAGACTTGTGTGGAAAAGAAAGACAAAGTTATAGTCATCAAGTAGCTACTCGGTGATTCTTATATTGTTAATTTTTTCTGTTAAACACTGCTCTTAGCTGTGAGTTTTATAATTAAATTGATCATATATTGTTTAATCATCAAATGGTAAATTTTTTGTAAACTGCATTTCTAATATTGAATATTTTTAAAAAATTGCATATGTTTTTATAGAAATTCTACCCCCCCCCCAATGGGCTGCATTTTTGCAACATAGCCTTTGCAGACACAACAAGTCCTCAAGTGTGAGAGCCATTTCGGTGTGACACCATCTAGTGGTAGCTTTGTTACCAAATTTGGACTCTAGAATTCATTTCTGATTCAAGTTCTCATTAGATGCTAAATATTGCAGTGATTTAATTTTGTAACAAATACCAGAGCCAAATTGATACTCTAGGAATATTTTACATGCCACCTAATAGTATGACATGCATGCCTATGATTTTCGCATCCAGAAAATCTATTGAATCTACAACCTTGGGTTCACGAAATGAGCATGCTGCCTCTAAGCCACTGGAGCCAACTGAAAATTTTACTAAAAATGACCTAACCACTTTCCAGCTTCGGCTTTCACCTGTCTGAACTCAGCTCACGCTGGCAAAATCCGCCATCCTGGCTCATCTCAAGTGTAGGTCGGACACAGAAAATTTTCACTGCACAATCGGCCTTTCCTGAATTATTTTGCATGTGTTTTTATAGTTTTTAATGCTTTTGCTTACTTTTCTGGGTAAACATCAAAATAATTAAAAAAATTTTAATCCATAATCCCGGAAAAAAATGAAGTTGGAAGGGGTTAATATTATATTACATTGTATTTACAGTCAAATCCTATTTGCATATTGTTGAGTAACATGCGGTTCTGCATGACATACTGTTTTACTATGGCTCTCTTGATAAGTAATCACCTGTGATATATCTTTTCTAAACATTGTGATTTCATAATATTTATTTTTCATCTTATAAAATTCAGGTTAATCTTTTGCTTATGGATTTTTTACTTCTTTACTCTAATGAATGGGCTATCCCATCCATTAGTGTGCGAGAGTTAGAAGGAGAACTAGCCATAGTTAAAACAATACAATTTATTTACTATTCTCAACAACAACACAAATTCAGCAGTTTTAGTTAAGAAATGCACCAATTGATAAATATTGAAGCAATTGTGAAGCAGATGAGATAAATAATAAATTGGATCACTTACATTTTGCACTTCCTGGCAATACACCTTCTTATACATGAAGATAATTTTTAAAGTAATCCAATCCAAACCAATGAATTCTATTTAACAGCCAGTTGACCAAATCGTCAATCTTAATATTAATCAAATAATCTAAGAAGCACTCTCATCTAGCTTTACCTTCTCTTACATTAATTTTCATACTATCTTTTAGCTTTCTAACCTCTCTCTCTCTCTCCTACTCAAAAGTTGTATCTTTAAATACAAGCCTCTATTTGCATAATCACATCTTCTTTGGAGGACTGTTTCCAATGGAATAATTTTTAAAGACTCAATCTTCCCCAAGAGGACTATTAGTAGGAAGAACACGAATAGACTTATTACAAGATGACATCCTACTCAATGAATTTATTTTCTGAAATTAACAAGTTTCTGTGTAATTTAGTGTAAATGTTTGTTTGCTAATCCTTTGATGTTTTTTTAAAATTAATATGATTGATGAACATGTATTTTAAATAATGTGTACTTTAAGTAAAGTTAATACTTTTTCTTTCTAGACAAATTGAAATCTCACATCAAATTCATATCAATGTTGGAACTTATATTATTCTTCAACATATATTAATATTGTAACTTGCTGTTGACCAGTGGCATAACTGAAAGCATCTGCCCCCCCCCCTTATACAAAGTTAGGTTTTGGGCCCCCAAGTTGGATTTTACAAAGGGTAGGTACTTGGTGGCAGTCAGGCTTTGGCCCCCTGGAACCCTGCCCCTCTCCACGCGATGCGGGGTGTACGTTATGCCACTGCAGTTGACTAAACCCATGTTTTAGTAGCTACACTACAACTACATTTTAACAGGGTCAGACTGTTTAGATATACACATATATGTATATTAAAAAGATTTCTATTTAACCTTAAGTATTCTAGTCAGTTTCAAACATTTATTTTTCTTGAAATGAATCTGTTGATTGTTGTTGTCCTTTATTTTTAGTTTAAACTTTTTTTATTACTGTTATTTTCTACTTATAATTGAATTGTTTTACTTATTTTCATTTTCTTAGGGTATAAGAAAATAATCGTGGAATTTTATGAACAAAATAATGCAGCATATTAGCAATTTTTTTAATTAAATCCTGGGAATTTTAGCAAAAATAGTTATAGCAGCTATATATTGTACTAGCTGTTACCCGCCTGCTTCGCTGGGTGTTTCATGATGTTTTATAAATTTTTACTGCTTATATATATGTATAAATTATTGATATCTAAGTCCTAGCATTAAGAATTCGATTGAATTGAAAAATATACTTATACCTGTAACTGTCACCTGTTGATAAAAAAAAAAAGGCAGAACTCATCTAATTTGTATTTTCTAAAAATCTCTAAAATTGAAGCATAGAATGATGTTTGCTCTTTCGTAACTCAAAAACCAAGTGGATTCCCGCAAAACCAATTTTCGGTGGATCTCTACTCCGTAAATTGAACATGCAAGCCAAATTTCAAGTCTAAATCTAACAGAAAAAAGCAAAAGCTTTACTATAAATATCCCCGTAATCCCGTTGAGAGCCGTTTTCCAAAATAACCGCTCTTAGCGGATTTCAATTCAACAAAAGAAAAATGCAAACCAAATTTCATTATTATAGTCCTTGTAGCTCGAAAAAAGTAATTTTTTTGTCAATACGTCCCAGTAACCCCCTGCAACCCCCCAGAACTTGATTTGCTTAAAATTTATTCTTAGTGGATCCCTATTCAACAAAAGAAACATGCTTAACAAATTTCAAGTATATGGGTCTAACAATTAAAAACAAAAAATTTTTTCTGTAACTCCTCTTGACCCCTCGCAAACATTTTTGGGGGTCAATTTTCATTTTACTCTTTGTTAGAGGAACTCTATTTCATGAAAAGAACATGCCTACCAATTTTCAAGCAGGATGATCAAGTAGTTTAAAAATGGAAATATTTATCGATTACGCCTCTTAATCTCCCGAAATTAAACTTAGTAGTTGATATTCGCGAAACCCATTTTGTAGCGGTTCTCTACTTTACGAAAGGAATCTGCTTATCAAATTTCAAGACTGTACGTCTTACAGTTTAAAAATGGGGGTAATTGTCTATAACGCCACTTGAGCCCCCGCAACGCCACTTCTGGGTCTGCTTTCACAAAACCCATTTTGTAGGGGAATTGCACTCTATGAAAGGAATCTGCTTAGCAAAATTTGAAGACTGTGCGTCCAATTAATTAAAAATGCAAAAAAATTATCAATAACGCCCCTTGAACCCCCGCAACACCACCTAGGGGTCGATTTTCACAAAACACATTTTGCAGTGTATTTCTATCCTATGAGAGGAATCTGCTAACCAAATTTCAAGACTGTGAGTCTAATAGTTTAAAAAAAGAAATAATTATTTATATCTGCCCTTAACCCCCGCAACACCCCTTGGGGGTCAATTTTCTCCAAACCCGTTTTGTAGCGGATATTTACTCCATGAAAGAAACATTCCTACCAATTTTCAAGCAGGTAGGTCAAATAGTTTTAAAACGAAAATATTTATCTCTTGCGCCACTTATTCCCCTGCAACGCCACTTAGAGGTCTGTTTTCACAAAACCTTCTTATAGCTGATCTCTACTCTATGAAAGAAATCTCTTTATCAAATATAAAGACTGTGTGCGTCTAATAGTTTAAAAATGGAAATAATTATCTATAACGCCCCTTAAGTCGCCTCAACGCCACTTGGGGGCAATTTTCACGAAACCCATTTTTAGCGTATCTCTACCCTATGAGAGGAATCTGCTTACTTAGTTTCAAGACTGTACGTCTAATAACTTAAAAATAGGAATTTATAACGCCCCTTAAACCCCCCGCCCCCGCAACACCCCTTGGGGGTCAATTTTCCCAAAACCCATTTTGTAGCAGATATTTACGCCAGGAAAGAAACTTACCTACCAATTTTCAAGCAGGTAGGTGAAGTAGTTTAAAAACGGATATATTTATCTATTACGCCCCTTAATCCCCCACAACGCCACTTAGAAGTCTGTTTTCACAAAACCCGTTTTGTAACTGATCATTATTCTACGAAAGGAATCTATATATCAAATTTAAAGAGAGTGTGTCAAATAGTTTAAAAATGGAAATAATTATCTATAATGCCCCCTAAGCCCCTGCAACGCCACTTGGGGGTCGATTTTCAGTAAACTCATTTTGTAGCGGATCTCTACTCTCTGAAAGGAATCCGCTACCCAATTTCAAGATTGTACATCAAGTAGTTTAAACATGGAAACAATTATTATTAAAGCCCTTAACCCCCCGTAACGCCACTTGAGTTTCGAATTTCGGAAAATCCTTTCTTAGCTGATGTCTACTCTATCAAAGGAACATGTCTACCAAATTTCAAGTCTGTAGGTTGAATAGTTCCAGAGATTTCGTGATTAGTCAGTCAGTGAGTGAGTCGCTTTTCTCCTTTATATATATAGATAAAACAATGAAAGTTCTGCTTAACCAAATGTTTCAAAATTGTTTCATATTTTTTTCTTTTTCATAAGCTTAAAGAATTTTATTTTGTAATTTAAAGTAGGATTTTTTAACAGCTTTTGTTTATCATCTTACTTTTTTATCATCACCTGTATTATTAAACACTTGTGTATTTTTATTATTTGAGCAATGTTATTTAATACTGAAAGATAAGATACCCAATGTAATTCTTATTCTAAAAGATAATTCAATGAACAATGATGTAAATGGTATTTTGAAAGATTTTTACCTTTGAGCTGACAAAATAAATCACAGAGTTTCTAGGTAAATGTACAATCATTTGTCATTATTTAAAAAATATTTCTCGTTGAACTATAATTCTAGGTATCTTTAAAATGAGAATCTTAAATCAATTGGTCTAATATCATCATCTTATTATAGTAATCAAAAATTTAAATTGCATCATTTTGTACAAACACAATTGATTCAAAATTTATATTGAATATTAAATTAAAAATCAAATCACTCTGAGCGATTCTTTTTATATATATAATGATATATTTTATGAAAAATTGTGTTAACATTAGTGTTCAATATTTATTTTTTCAACAATTTGTTGTATTACTTATGAATATGTTTTGCCTTCAGGTTTGAGTTTCAAATGTATTTGTGGTAGCTGAGTGGTCATGTCACAAACTTGGGGCTCTCATTTTCCTGGTGCCACTGTGAATCCACTGTGTAGAGTGTGTGATGTGTCATAAATCTGTCGAGGCTCAAAATCCTCACATTGGCATGGTTCGGAGTTTTGGAGAGTGAGGTACCAACTCTGGCATTGTCCTCATCACCAGGGATGCTTTAAGGTATGGGCCAACTGGGCCTCGCCCTCGTTGGGGGCCTTGTTTCGCTCCCGACTTTGTCTTTATAAGATCATGATCCGGATAATTTTAATGTGATAAAATATTATTCCTGTACATATTCACCAAAAAACAGGGAATTTCAAATTGCATGTCAACTGGCAAAAGTGGTAAGACTGTATTATTATGTGATGACCATGTCTAGGCCTAGGTCTAATACCATAAAAATCATTTAACTAATTTATTCTAAATGCAGCCATCAGTCGAGCCGATTTGTACCTAGGTTTATGAGTTTGTGAGTCCTGCACATTTGTTTGCTTCAAATTACTGTTTGAACGTGTATTTGATAATGCATGCTATATACTGTCTACTTTCAAAGATCTCAGGTAGAGCTTACTTTTGCTTAGGTGTCCAGGGCCTCAAAAAGTCTTAAGGTGCCTCTGAGCCCAGGGCCTAGAAGAATCTTAAGACGTCCCTGCTCATCACATCACCATAATTCAAAATTTAGAGATCCTTCATCAATAATCCTTGTGTTTTGTCAGATTATGCTATCAAATAACAATCAGTCAATCAATTAGAACTTCAAATGATACAATTTATTTAAAATTATCTTGCTTAAAATCTTAAATAGTTTGAATAGCAAAAAGAAGCATTATAAAAATCTAAAAAAATAATGAATAAATACAAAAACATTAAAAAGAAAAGAAAGTTTTGGTAAAAATAAAGGTTTTTAAACCAGCCTGTTCTCAAAATCTAAAACAGAAAATGTTTGATGCTTTAAATTTAGCAATAAATATTATTTATACTTAAAAGTTTCAGTGAGGCAAATATTAATTTATAAAACTTTAAATAAATGCTAAATTATTGTTATATGTATTATGACAGTAAATAAATAAATGTATTAAAAAGCAACATGTGCTTATAAAATTTTAATAAAATTAATTCTTTTAGATATATAGAATTTTTCTTTTTTTGTGACTACTGGTAATATAAATATTACCTCCGCTCAGTGGCATACACAAGGGAAAGGAAGGCAGGGGTTCGGATTCCCCAAAGCCCTTGATTTTTTTTCATTTGATTCTAATCACTTTATATATAGTATGTAAAATTTAATTAAGTATTGATTATTAATAATTAATTTTATTAATTAATGCTAATTATGAATTCAATAATTAATTTTTTACTGTTTTTTTGTTACCAAAAGTCGACAAAATCCAGATAATATGTTGGGCGATGTATTGGAGCATGATACAAGAATAGTGGACTTTCAACCCTGGACCCCCTTCCCTCTTGAAAAATTTTTGTGTGCACTACTGCTACCACTTCTGCTATAAATTCCACTCCACTAAAGTTCACTTTTAGCAAATTTTAGTCAAAGCAGTTCTTAGACTAGATGACACCAAATACTTTTTTATTAAAGAAATTCAAAGCATCCATACTGTAGTTTAATTAGCATACACAAATAAAAAAAAAATGCAAATCTAGACATGAATCTAGATGTTAAACTTTAATCGGTCATAATGTGCCTGATCTCATTAAAATAAACTCTTTTTATCTAAAATTTTTTTTTAAATATTTATTTTAATTTTAAAATAAATTTAATATTTTTAGATGGTACAGATCTCCTGAACTGTTATATGGATCACGGTCTTATGATGAAGGAGTAGACTTGTGGTAAGGTATTAATTAACAAAAAATATATTTTTTCAATAAAAAAATATATTTTGATGACATTTATTAATTTCTGTATGAACTAAAACAGAAATTTTGTTTTAAAAATGATATAAATAGCTTTTTAAAATGAAGCATTTTTGTTATTTCATTTTTGATAGGATGCATATTCCTTAATTGTAAAATTAGTAAACTTATTTTTATTTAAAAAATTGTCTTTTTTATTGGATGGATTAATGGATTTGGAACCAGAGTGGTAGTATATCACACTTCCACACCACAGGTCAACTTAGCCCTTCACCCCTTCAGTAGGGTTGATAAATGAACTGTGGGTTTTGCATCAGAGTGACCACTTGACCTCGTGACCATAGCTGCACATGCACCTCAGTAGCTATGGTCACGAAAACTGAGATAGGCACTGTTGACCTTGGCCTTCATGGGCTTTTGTGCAACAGAGCTTAGTTTATTAATGGATTAAATAACAAATATTGTATATCACTTACATATTAAGTAATATTTTGTGGACGTATAATGGTCAGCTTTTTAATATTTCCAAATATATTAATTAAAAAATGCTCCTATTAATTTATTAATATTATCAACATAATTAATATTATCAATGTAATTGGATATTATTGATATATTTAGACAAATCATTGGGGGGGGGGGGACTAGTCATTGTGCAGTTTGAATTTCACAGGTGAAAATGGTGCACTGCATTCCCCTTGAAGTTATTACTTAGAATCTTTATAAATTGAATGTATGGAATTGAATTGAATGAAATGGTTGTCAATTGACAAATGAAGAAATTTCAGACTGATAAATATCTATTAGATTCAAAATTTATAAATTTATTTCATATGAATCTCTATAAAAAATATACCATTTTGACTGTCATTTTCACAAAGATATAGGATTAATCAATAAAATTAAACATTAATATTGCATTATCCAGTTTTAAAATAATAACTTAACAATCTAATAAAGAAGAATTATATATCAAAAAGAATCTCTTGTATATGTTATATTAATAATGAATTTGGTGTCACTATTTCAATATGGTCATTTTGTTCTGACAAAAGATAACCCAAAGTGTTGATGGTCAAATGCATATTAAACATATCAGGGTTCAAAATCTTCCTATTAGCATGACGAGGAAATTTAGAGAGTATGATGCCAGCTCAGGTGTCATCCTCGCCACTTGACCATTATTTAAAAAAAAAGGAGTTCAGCAAAACACAGATAAGAATTACTTGCTGTTATAGTAAGCTGAGGACTAACATATGCACCATTTTTTAAAGTTAAGGAACTTGTATTTTGTCTTAGATATAATTAGTAAATATATATATATATATATATTTATTTTGTGAATTATGTTTTTATACCTACTGATGTTTTTGTGGTTTTTAATTCTTATTCATTAAAAATTTTTGTACAGTCCTGACTTTACAATTACGAATAATGTACTTGTAATGTTTTATGAATTATTAGTTAATTTATAATCACTTTAAAATTGCATTTTTCCTTGTGAAACTTGTAAGATATTATTTCAAGATTTTAAATGTATAGAATCCCCTTGATATATAAAAAAAGTAATATGTAGAAATAATAGAAATGATTAAAAAATTATTCACAGGATATAATACAGACTCAAATAAATAATAAGATTAAACAAAATCTGTAAAGTCAGAATATGATATATTTTATCATAACAATTAAAAAACTGCAAAATAAATGCATAAATCAAGTAAAATACTGTACTGGTTGAAAATCTCATTCTAATTTTATTTGATTAAACTATATTAATGGATATAATTGGAAGTTTTTATGTTTGCATTGAATTTATAACTTATTAAAAAATATTTATTTTTAAGGTTTAAAATTTAATAAGCTATAAATTTTTTGCATAATTTACTTTTTACAAAATTTTTTTTGCAGATTTATTGATGTTACACATGAGATATACTTTTTTTTAAAATACATACACAAGCTTATATAAATATTGATAAAATTTCATGAAGTAATTAGAAATGAACAAGCAAAAATAAATTTTAACTTAATTTCAAAAAATAAATGTGCTACATTAATTTCAAAAAATAAATGTGCTACATATTTATTTTATACATTTATTTCTAAAATACAAAAACACTCAATTATTTAGGAAGGTAAGAATTTTTTGCACAATTTTTCTTGTCCACGTTGCTAGTAACTTTTTCCATAAATAACAAAATATGTTTTTATTTGAATTATATTTAAAGAATCCATGCCATATGTGTATATAAAGAATATATAAAGTTTCAATCAGAAGCAGTTTAAAAGAATCTAACAATATTTTTTGATTTTTACCAACTTAAATTAATTAACTTTGCTAAATGCTTAAGAACTTATTAAACATGTATACATTTTAAAACACTGATTAAAATTAGATGATTTATTATTGATATAAAGGAACTTGGAAGCATTTTTTTTTTTAGATTATTATGAATAATGGTTGAATCAATTATTATTTAAACTATTGTGCACTTGCAACATGGACTTGTGCTTAATTTTACAACTGTATAATTAGTATAAAAAGAAAGCTCAATATTATCTGAATGTTTATATAACTTATTGTTTGCTCAGTTAATTTCTATTAAAATGAAATTGAATTTCTTGATTTTATTTTAGGGCAGTTGGTTGTATATTTGGAGAAATGCTGAATAAATTTCCATTATTTAGGGTTGGTAGATTTTTATTGTGTGTTGTAGCATTTTTTCTTTATATAACATTTTTTGCTATTTATTTATGAATGATAGATTATATAATAAGTAGATTAATCTAATCGACAAATCTGAAGAAAATTTATAACACTTGATTCAGTAATTGATCTTTTTTTAATTAAATAGTTTAAAGAATTACAATGTATAGAATTAGAATTCAAATAAATCATAGTTTGATCACTTAGCTGTTTAGGATGCTTTTGAATGGTAAAATTAAAAATATAAATTAAGGTATGGTATTTTGAATGCAATTTTTTGAGAATAAATTAAAAGAGAATATGTTAAATTGTGAGAAAATATTTGTTACAACCACTTTTATTTATTTATTTTTGAGTTTTATTTTAATTTATTAGTGGGCAAAACTGTTAAAAAATTAGTGATTTAAACATCTGATTTCTCTTTCACGAGAGTTAATTAAGTAACATAAATAGTGAAAATGAAATAAATATACTGCCATTTGTGGGTTAATATTGTTAAAGAGTTATGGTGAAGTTTAGATTCTTCCACTTATATGTGATGATCATGCTTATGACGTCTTTTGTGAAACAGATTTTGATTTCCAACTCCCTTCTATATTTAATTTTTTAAAAATATTTATCATGTTTATTTATTTGAAACAGATAGTTTAAACTTGATACTAAATGTTTCTAATTATTGGTTTTTAAAATATTTATGATATAAAGTAAGATATTTTGCATAAAGAAGAGAGGTGCAAAAGAAAATCTGGTACATTTGCTTGTAAATTCCAAATTCAATACAAGGGGAAAAAATCAAATTGAGCATAATTTTTGTTTTGGCTACTAATATGCATTACATTCGAAGGGTTATTGTAAAGTTTTAATTATTACTGAAATTAATCAAAATAAAAATTTAATTTTTATTTGTTTTTCATATGACTGCTGTACATTTCTCCCAGTGTTTCTTGACCTTTTGAAAGCTGTTATAGTAACACTAATCAGATTTTGTCAATGACCATTGTTCCACTGCTTGAATCGTGTAATTTATGTCTGTAATGGTCTTGAATTCTGGGAATAGGAAAAAGTTGCTTTGGGTGTTGCTCACTGTGACAACATCATTTATGACTGATAGTCTTCCACTTCTTGGATTGTCTGGGGGGGGGGGGAGCAGTTTGAAAATTCCTTTTCCACCTCCAAACAATGATATGTCAGGATATGATTTCCATAAACAGTTATCATTTCATTGTGGAATTGCCACATACTGAAACTTTTCAACTGAAGGAATACTGCAAACCTTTCTCTTTTCTGTTCTTCAGAATGGATGTATCTATAGTTTCTTAAAACCAAACATATAATTTTTTTTACATCTAATTGGCTGCAAATTGTTTTTTTACCATTGCAGACCTAGTACAGCCCCGGAAACTAATACCTCTCTTTAGTATGGCATCATATAGGCTGGTACCTATTGCTGCAGGTAATTTTGATGCCCAGTTTCCTCCTTAGAGAAAGGCACCTGAACTCTGATGATGCAAACCTGTACTGGGATTTAATTTTGCTTAGAGCACCCAAGCCAAACAGGCACTCTAGGGATCTTTTACATGCTGTATAATCATACGACATAGCCGCTGTCGATTTTCTGCATCTTGAAGATCCACCGACTTAAGCCGGGGTCTTTCTTACCTTGGGTATAGCAGGTCTCCCAACCAGCACATATCATTATTAAAAGCTGTAATTTACAATATTATGTACATAAAGTTCAATTAATATGAGAATAAATTTTATCCAGATACCTCGTTTATCTCATGGTTATAACTAGTTTTAAGATACCCATTTGTATTTACTTTTTCTGTGCTTATAATTATTTTATCCCGTATCTTTTAAAGTACATGTTTATAAAAAATTGTAATATATGATTGCTTTATTTTTTATTCATATTTCAGAAAGTGCATTTATTTAAATAAATTGAATTTTACTTTTAATTGTTATTCTTTTTTATACCAATAACTTTATTTCTAAAAGTGATTTGCTTTTTTTAAAAGAGTCTTTTGTGATAAATATATTTTTTTGACCTCTACCCATGAATCTTCAACAGAACTTTGGTTATAAGGTGACTTACTTTTAGAATCAGCAATTAAATGACAAAAAAAATGTTTGTACTATGAGAATTTTGATTTAAATATTAAAGTATGCTTTCTTAAATGATTATTTGAATTTCATATAACTTATTGTAATCAATCAAATTTCATTTGCCAAATTAAGGGCATCATTATTTATCAAATTATTACCTAGAGTTATAAATTCAGTGCTTTGGCATATTAAAATCAACATGATAATTTAAAGGCTTTAACTTGTTATTTAGGGTGAAAATGATATCGAACAGCTTTGTCTAGTGCTGCAAACATTAGGTACTCCTTCAGAAGAGACTTGGCCTGTGAGTACAAGTGTTTAAAAAGATTATTTCCATATCTGATAATTTTGAGGTTGTTCTACTTTTTTTTACTATATCTTTTATTTATGTTGTGCATAATTTGTCATTTTTGTTTTAAGGGGACGTAGTATGATTCAATTGACAAAAATACAAATCTATTTTTTTTGCTGCTTAAATTGTTTTTTATTTATTTTTTTACAAACTCACAAAATTTGAAAGCTCTAAGTTTAAGAAATACAGAGTTATGATAAGTTTGTTTTTATTTACATCCCAGTGGTAAATCAAAACTTTAAACTGACTTATTTCGGGGAGGTAAAATAACTAGTTTGCCTTCATTTAAAATGCTAAGGCTTTTTTTCTATTGTGCCTAATACTTGGAAATTTTTTCACCTGTTGCTAATAGTACATGGAATAAAAGTTAGTACACATTTTTCAATCAAAGTAATGCTTATTTCTTAACAAAAAAAATTGAAATTTACACATTTTTTAAGGAATTTTCGATAAGCATTCATAAAAAGAAGTATTGTACGAATACCAATCATGTTATCGCAAAACTCATACTTCTTTTGTTATATATAGTTTGATGTATTTGTAAATCAAATTTCACATATGTACGTTAATTTTTGTAGGAGGAGTAGCATTTTAAATTCACTTCGTGTTTTTCCCTTAAAAAATTAAATGGTTAGCTTTTTATGAAATTTTGAGCATAAAATCTGTTTTACATCATACATACACATAAGAGACAGCCAAAAAAAATATGAAAATCATAAATTTAAAAAATTTTGTGTAAATTGTACCATGTCTCCTTAAGTATTTTTTTTTGTCTGGGATCGAAGTAATTTCTAATATTTTTGTTAGGAGATGACAGAACTCCCAGATTACAATAAAATTTCTTTTCCTGAGTACAAAGCAGTCCCATGGGAGAAATTATTCCCAGATAGTACAAATGCTGCCAGAATGCTTTTAAAAGAGTTTCTAGTATATCCATCAAATAAAAGAATCGGAGCTGAGCAGGTAGTATTGAAATTGGAGTATAAAAATTCAAATATATTTTAGCATGGATGTATTTTCTAAATATGTGATGTATAGCATGTTTTTTAGCATGGATGTATTTTCTAAATATGTGATGTATAGCATGTTTATTCTAAATGTAATTAACGACTATTATTTATTTGTGTTTTAGTTTGTATTTAAGTTATAACTGTAATGTGATATTTACATATACTAAACTCCTATAAATCTAACTTAAGAAAAATAAATTAAGTAAAATAACCCCAGTAATAAATTAGCAGACTTTTAATCTTAAAGTTAAAATTGAAGGGCTAAGCACAAAGTTTTAAAACATCACATTGAAAAAAACTGTGATATTTTATAGTACTTTTTATTTTTGTGTGTAGAAACAACTTTAAATAAAGAACAACTTGGAATCTTTTTAATAATAAATGTAAATGTTATTACTTTATCGTAGAGAATAGCATTCCAGTATCCTAAATTTTGATAAAATTAAGTGTTTAGTTATGGAATTAAGAATATAATAGAATTGGTGCTTCAATTTCTCATAAACAGATTGTTTTAATTTTTAATATTTCAGTTAATGTAGAAATTCCTTTTTTAATTTTCTTCAGATTGGTTAGAAAAGAATTTTAACAGCTTATATGTATATTCATATAATGGAAAAATGATGGTTTAGTAGTAAATAAATCCTAAAAATGAAATGGAGATAAAATTTAAAAAATTAGAACATGGAACAGGAGACCTATTTAAAAGAATTTGAAAAAAAATTAAATGTAGCTACCTGCATTTTTAATTTCTTGGCTTTTTTTTGTATTCTTTTAACTTGTCTCATGTTCTAGGTTATGTTCTCAGTTGCAATAATTTATTGCAAGTATTATAAAAAAGTTATTTTTAAGTTAAAAAGTTATAAAATTATTATTTTTGCTTGATATGAACTTATTATTGCATTCTTTTTTGTAGTTTATCTGGCCTTAATTCTGGATATTCATTTAAAGTTACTCAACTTCTTAAAAGCAGTTGATGCAATAATTTGTTTCATTAAATTTAAAATAATTTTATTTATTCTTATTTTCTGAGGGCAAAAAGAGTAAGAATTGTCATAGTATGTAATTTTGTATATTAAATAAACCTTGTAGCAACTGTCAAGCATGAAAAATATTAAAATTTGATGATAATATATAAACTTGATTACACATATCACACTAAAAGGCCTAAAATTTTGAGTTTTGTCTTAAAAGTTATTTTATAATTTATTACTGAGTATTTTTTATGACATTTATATTTTGTAAATAAACTATATTTCTTATAACTAATGATTTAAATCTAAAGTAATGCATTTTTAAATTATAAGATATATAAATAAGTTATTTAACTGTTCTAAATCAGATTTTTTACACATAGTATACAATAGCATGTGCAACTTTTACTCTTTGTGATTTTTCTAATTTGGAGAAATATTTTTGACAGAATTATTAAAATTCTCAATATCTCTAATATTTATACTTGATGCCTAATTTATTTTCTATCATTAAATAATTTTACTACATAAAAATTAAATTTTGTCTATTTTTGGCTCTGTTTTTGTCTTTTTAAAATATTTTCTGTTGCAAATTAAGTTAGTAAACAATTTCCTTTCATATTGATGTAATGATTTTAGTTATTTATCTATATGCATATGCACTGCAGAGAGAAAACAATTATTTTTAAAATTTTTTATTACTTATAGGCATTGCTTCATGACTATATATTTGAATATCCAACTCCGTGTTGTGAGTGTGACCTGCCAAAACCAAGTACAAATAAGCATGGATTTTTGCCTAATATTCCATCTCCTGAGCTAAAAATTTCTGATAAAATAGACAGCATTACAAATTATTTAAAATCCATACACTTTGGATCATCAAACTCTTGATCAAATTGCTATTTATGTGTGCTTTGTGATATGTACTAAAATAAGGTTTTTATTGAATAAGTTTGAATGTAAAGATATTGTTCCTTATTTATGAAATTTTTGAAAAATTTGGAAATAATTATTGAATGTTGATTAATTTGTTGATGTTTTAAGATTCAATATTTATTTTACAGTTTCCTCTGTGACTTGGGAGATCTCTTTTTTAAAGTGTTAATCATTCTTAAAAATTTTTCTCTCCAAGTAAATACTGAATAGTATCTAAATACATTAAAATTATGTTTAGCTGAAGAAATCGCGAAGCTGGAAACTTTTTGTACAAAATTTAACGTTTTTATTTAGGCTGCTTCTTAATAGATTATCAAATAACTAGAGAGAGTATGTTTATTAAAGATTTCTTTTCCTTTTGGAAGAATTTATTTACTATCCATATCCATAATTATAACTTATTATGGATATGATTGACTCTCATTCATATTTCATTTGACTCTGTTGGAATATATTGATTTTTTTTTTGTTTTAATGTATTGATTAAAAGCAATTTTTTTTTCTTTTTGACTAATTTAGTCAGGAAAATATTTGATATTATTTTCCCTATATTCAAATTTTTCATCTAAAGCTGACTTGTTTGGGCAGGTTTACCCAAACCATGGCTTAGATTGACTATAAATGTTGCCCAATAAAGAATACTGTAATGGTTAAAAATACTAGTAATAGTATTTTCAATATAATTTTAAAAGCTATTGATTTTTAAGTGTTGAATATGTTAATTTAACTCATTCTTTAGCAGTGTGAGAATCCATAAAATTATTAAAATAATTGTTATTTACTTTTTATAATTTTGAATTTTGGAATTTTTTGGCATGAGTCCAGTTTTATAAACATTCAAATTTATTAATTAAATATTATTCTGTACACAAAGTAATATATGTAGAATCATTCAAGTGCTGTTGTTTTTTGTTTGTTTGACATAAATTAATACTTTGGAAAATTAATGAGTGAAGATTCTTCCCTCTCATTAAAAAACAAATATATTTTCAGATATTAAAATTAAATAAATTTCTCAGTGTTGCCAAGATATTTATGTTAGTAGTAAAAAGGTTTGATAAAAGTTTGCAGATGATATTTTACATACATGTTTTGTACATGAAGCATTATTGATACTTTTTATCACAATAGAGTTATTGTTGCCCCAAATAACTTTTATTTTTCCATCATGGGCAGAGTAACTGAAAACTGGGTTGTTCTGGTTTTTGGTTTTTTATTTATAGATAAACCTTTATATATGAAATTAATTTGCATTGTAATTTAACTTACATTATAAAATTAAATTTGCAATTCAGATATACAAAGAAATATATTCATGTAAAAAAGTTCATCTTTCATTTTATAAAGAATGCAAGAAATTTTACTGTTATCAAAATGTATAAGTTAATAATTCAAGGTAATTATAATTAAAGTTTCACTTTCAAAATGCTGCAAAAAAGACTTCAAATTTGATCTATATAGGCATGCAAAAAGTAGGAAATGATTTGACCACAAGAAAAAAGTTCCAAGTTTTATCAATAGATGGCGCTCCTCTGCACTTTGCAGAGCTGCTATTGCTTAAGAGACATTTTGGAAATGACAGAATGATGAGTAATTTTCCAACAGCCTGGCCTTCTAGATCACTGTATCTCTCAGTCCTTTTGGTTTCTGACTGGGGTGGGGGTCCTAATGTTCCAATTGCAAATTGAGCAGACTTGAAAGCACGGATTGCACAACACATTTACAATATGACCCCTGAGACACTGCTCTTTTGTTTATCGATTTCAACTTGTAGCAAAAATGGGGGACAGCACATTGAGCATATCTTGTGCAAGTCTAGTGATAGTTAAGTGTTTCCATTGTTGTTTATTATGCGTTTTTGACCCGGGAGCATTTAAAAATCGATTTTTCCCATCTAATACGGTACAACCTTGTTGTGGTAGATGGGCTTTTTTCTGCCTTTGGAAGTCATTTTTTCCCATAAAAAAACCGAAGCAATCATGTGCATTGATGCACAATGATACAATTGGCTTAGTGGACAATTCATGCCAAAACCGTTGTAATTCAATTCAAACTATCACTTGTAGCCAAATCTGCTTTCGTTTTGTCGTTTACATTGCTATCTATTGATACACTTTGAATTTTTTTTTCTGTCATACGAAAGACTTCTTGGGGCTTTGGGCCCAGTGGCGTAACTGGGGGGGGGGACTCTAAGGGGCCCAAAACCTGACTTTGCAGGGGGAACTAATATTATTCTTTACGTCACTGCCTAGGCCTCTACTCAAAAGTAGGTCCTGGGCCCCTTCACAAATGTAGGCCCCACCCATGACCTTAAATGTAGACCGTACATAGCACATACATTGTCAAATACTCGTACAAATAATAACCCGACACAAATAAATGTGCTTAACTTACTATACAATCGCACAAACCGACTTGACCAACTGCCGCTTTTTGACTGAATGAGTAATAATGGGGTATGGTGGTATGTCTAGACCTGTAAGTGGAAAACGGCCATCTTATGTAGCCAGTTGACATAACGTCCGAAATTCCCATTTTTTCGGAGAATACACCAGGAAATTATATTTAACCATTGAAATTATTCGAATTATGATCTTATAAAGGCTGAGTCAATAGAGAGACAAGGCCCCCAGTGCAGCTGAGGCTCACGGAGGCCTCATCCGCAAGTTCAAGTATACTCGTTCCCCCTTCAAGTATATTCGGTTCAAATTTGAAGTCATTCCGACCAGTGGTTCTTTTTTACAGCTTTTTAAAAGTGAAGTTGATATGTAATCACGCTGCGTAAAGTTTGCAAACGAACTTAATTTTTTCCCCCTTCTATTTTCTTAACATGAATTTTGGGATGAATTGTACAAACTATGAAGTGATGCTATATTATTTAATAAAATGCCATTGTATGTCTTTTTTTTCTGTTATAGGATCATACAAATCAGTGGTCTTCAAACTTTTTCAACTCACAGAAACCTTGGAATTAAAAAAATGTTTTCTGGGAACCCAATTCCACACTCAGAAAAATATATCTTAAAATAATATTTAAACTATAAGATCAACATGATATAGGTATTTATGTTAAGACAATTTTGAAGTAATACATCTGTTAAATTTTTTAATGTAATTTTAATATTATAATATTAATTTGTTGCCAAAGTCTCACCTATCCGTGAATTTTATTTAGTAATAAGGATAAATGCTTACATTTTTACAAAAACTGTCCTAGTTGAGGTCTATTGAAATCATCTGCAGTCACACTTCATATTCTGTGTTTAATTTGTTTTTACGATTTATTTTTGTAGCCACTCACATTGAGAAATATTTTTCACTTAATACATTGTTCTGAAAGGCATTGAAATGTGTTTTGCTGTGTGAGAAATCCTATGTATTTTGCATGAATTTGCAACCTAACATTTGGGTGCTGTTCTTGTTTAAACTCAGAATTTAACGTCGAATTTGTTAATATATTGGCAAGTTGTTCCCTCTCCTTCATTTTTGGTATTTCTTTCCGCAAATGCAAAGGGGTACATTTTCCATTAGAAAGCTGTTTAGTTTCGCAAAAACATTGTATTAATGAGTATAAAATTATTTCTTGGAACATGGGATAGTACATATAAAGAAATAGTTTTAATATTCTTTTATTATATAATAAATGCTTGAAAAGTATTAAAAAAATAAAGTTACGTATAAATAAAATTTTCAGTTTTAAAGACCGGGATGAGCATTAGGGATTTGTGGTCATGCAAACTTCATAGAGCATAAGAGAGAATCCATTTTGA
This sequence comes from Trichonephila clavata, assembly GCA_019973975.1. Lineage (NCBI taxonomy): Eukaryota > Metazoa > Arthropoda > Arachnida > Araneae > Nephilidae > Trichonephila > Trichonephila clavata. The sequence continues at coordinate 52,228 of BMAO01017528.1, forward strand.
ATATACTTCGATTTTTTATTGAGATGCGTGGAACCCCTGGATATACCTTATGGATCCCTAGGGTTCTGTCGTGCACAGTTTGAAGACCACTGATATAAATATTTTGGTCTTAGAAATTATTTCTCTCTTAGTTAATATTGATGGGTGCTATACCTCTTAAGCATAATATACTGTAGATTAATTATATCTTAGAGTTTTTTTTTGTTTTGTTTAATTGTGTTCGAAAGTCATTCTCATTTACTTGACGAATTCATCATAACATTTTATGCTAAAATTTTATTATCTTTCTGTTGTTGTTTTGATACATTTGAAAAATTGTTTCCTCTATTTAATATTGTTGTTTCTTTACTGGATTCTGTAATATTTTAAGTATTGTTTAAATAGGGAATGATTTTTATAAATTATTAGCTGGTAAACCCTTTCTTCGTACTTGTGAATTGAAAAATTAAACAATACAGATTGAAGGATAAAGAAGTTTTTAATGAGGTAATTTTACATAAATTGCAAATTAAACAAAAAAAAAATCTTTTTGCATATCTCAGCTGAACAAAAAAAAAAAAAAAAAAAAAAACCATATTTGTTAAATTTTAAATCTGAAGGCCTAACAGCTGATAAAAAAAGGTTTATTTATTTATAATGCCTTTATGCTCTTTTGGGTCGATTTTCGAAAACACCTTCTTAAGCTAATCTCAGCTCAGCAAAAGTAATACACTGTTACAAATTTTGTGTAATGAATTCTTAAAATACAGTAAATAATTTATATCTGGATGTGTAGTACGTCAATATAACTTTCTGTTGTATTTATTTTATGTTAAAATTGTAATATTCGCAAGCTATGCCGTTTCTTACATTATAATGACAATTCAGTGGAAACATAGCGAAATGGTGGCAATACAGCCAGTTGGCAACTTGACGATTGATTGAACACTGCAGAAGTTGATATGCTGTAGCGCCCCTTGGTGGGGAGCTGCAATAAAGAGGATAGCACAAAAACCTTCTCCACCAAAAATACATATACATGCCGATTTTCATAGTGATCAGTTGAACGGTGTTGGAGTGAAGCAAGGTCATACATACAGACATCCATTTTTATATATATAGATTATGTAATTGATAATCCAAAATAAAATATTTTTTAAAAAATTGCAAATGTAAAATGCATTGTCTCATTTATTACTTACCTTCCAATTTTTAAGGTGTATATATGCAGCTATATAACTTATGATGTATTACGTATGATGCCACATTTGATTTTTAAATTAAATTCACATAATTTGGTATTCATATTTTTAGCATTACGCATTACTAATTTGGTTTCTCGCCTTTATGTAACTCTATCATGTGTTTCTGCTAGTTTAAAAATGAATCAATAGAGTTACATATTGATCAAATTATTTGAAGAAATCAAAAAATGATGACATTTTTAAGGGCATTTATAACATTTTAATTCTTAAAATTATTTTAAAAAATTTTTAATTGAAAAAAATTATTTTTTAAATTATATTTAGACATTTTTTAAAGACAAAATTTTATGGAAACAAACACCGTAAAATCCAGCGTAAAACGCGCATCTATACTTTTAAGCTGCATTTTTATATTTTTATGTATACTCGCCGTATAACGCGCACTCTTTTTTTACAAAGAAACCTGATATGCACGTATGCAATATTCCTATTTTTTGAAGTCATTCATTCGAGGTATTATTCCAGACTTTTGAGAAAATAGTATACTTCTAGAACTACAACTCTTTAAATTCATAAGGTATGTCATTTATTCTAAGTAAACAGTATTTCGATATATGTTTTTTATGTCAATCTCTTTTTATTTTTAAAGCCATCATTTTTATACCCAGCGTATAACGCGCCCCGTAAAATTTGATCTTGTTTTTTCAATTCCTACTATTTGCTCACACTCTCTCTATCTATATATATAAAGGAGAAAAGCGACTCACTGACTGACTGACTGACTAATCACGATATCTCTGGAACTATTCAACCTACAGACTTGAAATTTGATAGACATGTTCCTTTCATAGAGTAGACATCAGCTAAGAACGGATTTTCTGAAATTCGAAACCCAAGGGGCGTTACGGGGGGTTAAGGGGCATTAAAAATAATTGTTTCCGTGTTTAAACTACTCAATGTACTATTTTGAAATTGGGTAAGCAGATTCTTTTCATACAGTAGAGATCCGCTACAAAATGAGTTTGGTGAAAATCGACCCCCAAGTGGCGTTGCAGGGGCTTAGGGGGCGTTATAGATAATTATTTCCATTTTTAAACTATTTGACGCACTGTCTTTAAATTTGATCAATAGATTCCTTTCGTAGAATAATGATCAGTTACAAAACGGGTTTTGTGAAAACAGACTTCTAAGTGGCGTTGCGGGAGATTAAGGGGCGTAATAGATAAATATATCCGTTTTTAAACTACTTCACCTACCTGCTTGAAAATTGCCAGGAATGTTTCTTTCATGGAGTAAATATCCGCTACAAAATGGGATTTGGGAAAATTGACCCCCAAGGGGTGTTGCGGGGGCGGGGGGTTTAAGGGGCGTTAAAAATTCCGATTTTTAAGTTATTAGACGTACAGTCTTGAAACTTAGTAAGCGGATTCCTCTCATAGGGTAGAGATACGCTACAAAATGGGTTTCGTGAAAATTGCCCCCAAGTGGCGTTGCGAGACTTACGGGGCGTTATAGATAATTATTTTTATTTTTAAACTATTAGACGCACAGTCTTTATATTTGATAAAGATATTTCTTTCATAGAGTAGAGATCAGCTATAAGAAGGTTTTGTGAAAACAGACCTCTAAGTGGCGTTGCAGGGGATTAAGTGGCGTAAGAGATAAATACTTTCGTTTTTAAACTATTTGAACTACCTGCTTGAAAATTGGTAGGAATGTTTCTTTCATGGAGTAAATATCCACTACAAAACGGGTTTGTGGGAAATTGAGCCCCAAGGGGTTGCGGGGTTTAAGGGCAGATATAAATAATTATTTCTATTTTTAAACTATTAGACGCACAGTCTTGAAATTCGGTAAGCAGATTCCTCTCATAGGATAGAGATACACTACAAAATGTGTTTTGCGAAAATTGACCCCTAGGTGGCGTTGCGGGAGTTCAAGGGGCGTTATTGATAATTTTTTTTTTTTTTTGCATTTTTAATTTATTGGACGCACAGTTTTCAAATTTTGCTAAGCAGATTCCTTTCATAGAGCGCATTTCCCCTACAAAATGGGTTTTGTGAAAACAGACCCTTAAGTGGCGTTGCGGGGGCTCAAGTGACGTTATAGATAATTATCCCCATTTTTAAACTATTAGACGTACAGTCTTGAAATTTGATAAGCAGATTCCTTTCGTAAAGTAGAGGACTGCTATAAAATGGGTTTCGCGAATATCAACTACCAAGTTTAATTTCGGGAGATTAAGAGGTATAATCGATAAATATTTCCATTTTTAAACTATTTGATCATCCTGCTTGAAAATTGGTAGGCATGTCCCTTTTATAAAATAGAGTTACTCTAACAAAGAGTAAAACGAAAATTGATCCCCATGGATGGTTGCGAGCGGTCAAGAGGAGTTACAGAAAAAAATTCCTGTTTTTAATTGTTAGACCCAAATACTTGAAATTTGTTAAGCATGTTTCTTTTGTTGAATAGGGATCCACTAAGAATATATTTTAAGCAAATCAAATTCTGGGGGGCGTGCAGGGGGTTACTGAGACGTATTGACAAAAAAAATTCTTTTTTTCGAGCTACATGGACTATAATAATGAAATTTGGTCTCCATTTTTCTTTTGTTGAATTGAAATCCGCTAAGAGCGGTTATTTTGGAAAACGGCTCTCAACGGGATTACGTGGATATTGATATTTGGCTTGCATGTTCAATTTACGGAGTAGAGATCCACCGAAAATTGGTTTTGCGGGAATCCTCTTGGTTTTTGGGTTACGAAAGAGCAAACATCATTCTATACTTCAATTTTAGAGATTTTTAGAAAATACAAATTAGATGAGTTCTGCCCTTTTTTTTTTATCAACAGGTGACAGTTAAAGGTATAAGTATATTTTTCAATACAATCGAATTCTTAACGCTTGGACTTAGATATCAATAGATTATACATATATATAAGCAGTAAAAATTTATAAAACATCATGAAATACCCAGCGAAGCGGGCGGGTAACGGCTAGTATTTATATATATATTTATCTTGTTCGAATTTTCAATCGTTAATAAAATATTTTCTATTCATCCAGTTAAGTTCAAATAATTTTTTTTTAAACTTGTAATGGATGACACTTGATGTTAATATAGTTTTTAAAATATTAATTCATTAATTACCGGTTAATTAAATCAATTTCCAGTTTTCGACGCACACTTAGAGTTATCTAGATTGTTCTATCAATGTAACTGTTAAAACAATAACAAAAGTTGGTGTCGAAAACTGGTTTTACAGCCAAACCGGGTGTGCATTGTTACAACAATACAGACAAATCATGCTCTTTATTCAGTTCCTATTATTAGTTCGCTCTTTCCCTATGTACATATATATTTATGTATACATACACACACACACACACATATATATATATATATATATATATATATATATATATACAAATAAATAAAATTGAAGTGTCTGTTTGTAATTTCAAATTAGCAGCTTTTTACTTAATGCACTAAAAGTATATACGGTACTCATAACAAAAAACCAATTTTTAAAATTTTTGTCTGTCTGTCTGTCTGTCTGTTTGTTCCGGCTAATCTCAGAAACGGCTGGTGCGATTTTAAAAATTCTTTCACTAATGGAAAGCTACATTAACGGGGAGTAACATAGGCTATATTTTATTCCCGTATTCTTACGGGAACGGAAACTATACGGGTGAACGTGAAACTGAATGCCAAGATGAACGCCAAATTGAACGCCAAGCTGAGCTAATGAAGTCGTTGTTTTGGTTACTGGCGACCGATGCTCTTCATGAGACATAACACTGTTACGCGCACATGATAATACGCTGACACGTGCCATATTATTTTTTTTTTTATGATAGTTTTATCTCACTGTTCAGTTAAGTAGAGCATCGGCTGTTTCGGATGCACTTTTAAAAATAATAAATCAAGGCTTCATAAGCAAAAAGCAATGCAAGAAACAAAAAATTGATAAGTTTTACGGTTAGTTTTAATCCTTTTTTTTTTTTTTTTTTACATTTTTAGTCACATTTAAACAATAGTTATTATAATCCCAATCTATATCTATACAAATAAATAAATTGAAGTGTCTGTTTGTAATTTCAAATTAGCAGCAATTGTTTGCGGGGCGGGGTTTAAGGGGCGTCAGAAATTCCGATTTTAAGTTATTAGACGTACAGTCTTGAAACTTAGTAAGTAGATTCCTCTCATAGGGTAGAGATACGCTACAAAATGGGTTTCGTGAAAATTGCCCTCAAGTGGCGTTGCGGGAATTAAGGGGCGTTATAGATAATTATTTCCATTTTTAAAATATTAGACGCACAGTCTTTATATTTGATAAGTAGATTTCTTTTATAGAGTAGAGATCAGCTATAAGAAGGTTTTGTGAAAACAGACCTCTAAATGGCGTTGCGGGGGATTTAGTGGCGTACTAGATAAATATTTTCGTTTTTAAACTACTTCACCTCCCTGCTTGAAAATTGGTAGGAATGTTTCTTTCATGGAGTAAATATCCGCTACAAAACAGGTTTGGGAAAAATTGACCCTCAAGGTGTGTTAAGGGCAGATATAAATAATTATTTCCATTTTTAAACTATTAGACGCACAGTTTGAAATTTGGTAAGCAGATTCCTCTCATAGGATAGAGATACACTAAAAAATGTGTTTTGTGAAAATCGACCCCTAGGCCGCGTTGCGGGGGTTCAAGGGGCATTATTGATAAATTTTTTTTGCATTTTTAATTTATTGGACGCACAGTCTTCAAATTTTGCTAAGCTGATTTCTTTCATAGTGTGCAATTCCCCTACAAAATTGGTTTGTGAAAACAGACCCAGAAGTGGCGTTGCGGGGGCTCAAGTGGCGTTATAGACAATTATCCCATTTTTAAACTGTTAGACGTACAGTCTTGAAATTTGATAAGCAGATTCCTTTCGTAAAGTAGAGAACCGCTACAAAATGGGTTTCGCGAATATCAACTACTAAGTTTAATTTCGAGAGATTAAGAGGCGTAATTGATAAATATTTCCATTTTAAACTATTTGATCATCCTGCTTGAAAATTGGTAGGCATGTTCCTTTCATGGAATAGAGTTCCTCTAACAAAGAGTAAACCGAAAATTGACCCCCAAGGAGGGTTGCGAGGGGTCAAGAGGAGTTACAGAAAAAAATTCCTGTTTTTAATTGTTAGACCCATATACTTGAAATTTGTTAAGCATGTTTCTTTTGTTGAATAGGGATCCACTAAGAATGTATTTTAAGCAAATCAAGTTCTGGGGGGTGTAGGGGGTTACTGGGACGTTATTGACAAAAAAATTACTTTTTTCGAGCTACAAGGACTATAATAATGAAATTCGGTTTGCATTTTTCTTTTGTTGAGTTGAAATCCGCTAAGAGCGGTTATTTTGGAAAACGGCTCTCAACGGGATTACTGAGATATTGATAGTAAAACTTTTGTTTTTTTTCCTGTTAGATTTAGACTTGAAATTTGGCTTGCATGTTCAATTTACGGAGTAGAGATCCACCGAAAATTGGTTTTGCGGGAATCCACTTGGTTTTTGGGTTACGAAAGAGCAAACATCATTCTATGCTTCAATTTTAGAGATTTTTAGAAAACACAAATTAGATGAGTTCTGCCCCCTTTTTTTTATCAACAGGCGACAGTTACAGGTATAAGTATATTTTTCAATACAATCGAATTCTTAATGCAGGACTTAGATATCAATAATTTATACATATATATAAGCAGTAAAAATTATAAAACATCATGAAATTCCCAGCGAAGCGGGCGGGTAACAGCTAGTATAATATAATATATAT